>PVKP010006303.1:0-84050 GCA_004027715.1 Plecturocebus donacophilus
TCTTCTTTCTTTCTCTCTTTCATTTTTTTCTTTCTTTTGCTGTTTCTTTCTCCTTTTCTCTCTTTTTCTAAAATCTCTTCCTCTTTCTTTCTCTCTTCCATTCTTTTTATTCTAAAAAATAAAAAAATAAAATAAATAAAATAAAATAAAATAAAGAAATACTAAAGAACTAAATGTATACAGAGAAAAGTATAACCAACAGCATGAGGGAGTAAATATGAAGAACTAATGACTAAGAGCTAGAAGTGCAGAGGTCCTGTCTAGGAAGGTGAATGAACGAAGAAATGAGAAGATTATTTGTGGCAAACATGACAACCATTTCTTGCCCTCCTTTCTCTTGCCTGCCTCTCAATATAAAGTAAAAAATCAGGACACTGGCTTTCTAGCCTCCTTTAGAATTAAAATAGGTCATGTGACAATCATGTTGTCATAGGATCCTGGTAAGGACAATGAGCTTAAGAGAATATTCACTGGGGCTTTCTGCGTGCACAAACCCAAAGGAACTGTACTAGTTAACAAAGGTTATCCTTTTTTTTTTTTTTTTTGAGAAGGAGTTTCGCTCTTGTTGCCTAAGCTGGAGTGAAATAGGGCGATTTCTTTCACTGCAACCTCCGCCTCCCAGGTTCAAGTGATTCTTCTGCCTCAGCCTCCTGAGTAGCTGGGATTACAGGCACCTCGTCCCCGCTAATTTTTTGTATTTTTAGTAGACAGAGTTTCACCATGTTGGCTAGGCTGGTCTCAAACTCCTGACCTCAGGTGATCCACCCACCTCAGCCTCCCAAAGTGCTGGAATCACAGGCGTGAGCCACTACCCTTGGCCAGATTTTTCTTTCTTAATAAAACACTCACCAAGCAAGATTCCTCTCATTCCCTGCCACTCCCTGTTGAATGGCTTTGTAAAAACTGTAATTTGGTGAATCCCAATACTGCAATGGTCAATTTAAGATCATGATGGGAAGGTTCAGTGTTCTGTTTCCTAAACCAAGATTAATCTCATCAAACAAATCATTCCTGCTTGAAGTGTCTCCTCTAGTGAACAGACTATCAGTAACCACCCAATCACAACTCCTTTCCTAAGGTAAGTAAACAAAACTTCATTTTCCAGCATCATGAGGTTCAACAGTCAGAAAAATAAAAATAAACAGCAGTTAAGTGAATAATAAAGCGAAGTCCCATATGGGTTTTTGTTCAGATGGCCATACAACGTAATTTAATAGAATGAGCAGTAGATAGAAAGCCAGATTCTGGTACTTGCTTTGTTTTTCATCAGGTTAGCAGGTTAGATGAACCACAAAATGAGGAAGCTAACTTGAAATCAAGACCTGGAACAGGATTCATCCCCTCAGCTAGAAGTCAGTCATGCTGGGCACAAAGATGCCCAGGAAGAACGGCCCAGGAAAAGCCCAGGCACTACTGTGTTCTTTCTGCTGCTGTGTTTTATTGCTGCCTTTCTTTATGTTGGTGTTCTACTTTAAGATCACAGAGAGGCTTGGACCTGCTTCATTACAAGTTATGGTAAGAGGAACTGTTAGCAGTACAGTAACTGGGGCCCCAGAGGCTAATCAGGAATCGATTCCCATAATTGAGTTCCATATCAGAGTGATATCAACAGCCTTTAGAATTGTCATATCTAGACAGGGCACGGTGGCTCACCCCTGTAATCCCAGCACTTTGTGAGGCCGAGGAGGGCAGATCACCTGAGGTCAAGAGTTCAAGGCCGGCCTGGCCAACATGGCAAAACCCCATCTCTACTAAAAAATACAAAACTTAGCTGGGTGTGGTGGCGGGTGCTTCTAATCCCAGCTACTGGGAAGGCTGAGGCAAGAGAACTGCTTGAACCCGGGAGGGGAAGGTTGTAGTGAGCAGAGATCGTGACACTGCATTCCAGCCTGGGGGACAGAGCGAGACTTTGTCTCAAAAAAAAAAAAAAAGAAGGAAAGAAAAGAATTGTTACATCTAAATCAATGCAGCCCTTCCTTTCTAAGGTAGGACTGATCCTAAAGACAGGGAGGCCACTTTCTCCCTCCTGGGGATGGATAGTGACGCTATATGGGAAGGATGAATTCCCACCAGGAGACAAGACAAGGTCTGATAGGTTTTATTCTATCTTGCTGAAATGAAGACCTGGAATCCCCGAGTTTACTCACTTCTGATTTTCCTTTGACTATTCTAAGATCCAGAGCAGAGATCTTCTAACAAGTAGAGCTACATAAAGTATAGGTTTTCTGTACTTTAATTTTAATGAGGGATGCTTAGAAGTAGGCTTAATTTCCCCAAAATTAATTGCACTGTATGTATGAGAACCTCTGGGAGATATGGGTGTATCTTACAATGCTTCACAGATATGGGAAATGGGTTGTTGTTATTGTTTGTGTTTTTTCAGAGACAGGTTCTCATTATGTCATCCAGGCTGGAGTACGGCGGTGTGATCATACCTCACTGCAGCCTCAGACTCCTGGGCTCAAGCGAAACTCATGTCTGAGACTCCCAAGTAGTTGAAATTACAGGTACAAGCCACCACACCCAGCAGTTATCGTACTGAACCCGGGAGGTGAAGGTTGTAGTGAGCAGAGATCGTGACATTGCATTCCAGCCTGGGGGACAGAGCAAGACTTTGTCTCAGAAAAAAAAAAGAAGGAAAGAAAAGAATTGTTACATCTAAATCAATGCAGCTTTTTACAAATTGAAGGTCTTTTTACAAATTGAAGGTCGGTGGCAACCCCGCTTTGAGCAAGCCTATGGGTGACATTTTTCCAAAAGCATGTGCTCACTTTGTTTATCTGTGTCACACTTTGGTAACTTTGAATATTTTAAACTTTTACATTATTGTAATATGAGCTGTGGTGATCCGCGATCCATGATCTTTGATGCTGCTATTGTATTTTTTGGAGGAGTGCCACAAATTGCATCCATATAAGATGGTGAATTTAATCAACAAATGTGTAGTTCTGTGTGTTCTGAATGCTCCACCAACCAGCCATTTGGCCATGTCTCTCCTTCCCTTGTGCCCCTGTATTTCCTGAGACACAATGATACTGAAGTTAGGCAATTCAAAATCCTGCAATGGCTTCTAAGTGATCAAGTAAAATGAAGAGTTGCACATCTCTCACTTCAAATCAAAAGCTAGAAATGATTGAGCTTACTGGGGAAGGCATGTCTAAAGCTAAGATGGGCTAAAAGCTAGCCCTTTAGCACCAAACAGTTAACCAAGTTGTGAATGCAAAGGAAAAGTAACTGAAAAAAAATATTAAAAAGTGCTACTCCAGTGAACGCACAAATGATAAGAACACAATACAGCTTTATAGCTGCTATGGAGAAAGTTTGAGTGGTCTGGATAGAAGATCAAACCAACCACAACATTCCCTTAAGTCAAAGCCTAATTCAGAGCAAGACTTCAACTCTTTAATTCTATGAAGGCTGAGAGAGATAAGGAAGTTGCAGAAGAAGAGTTTGAAGCTAGCAGAGGTTGGTTCATAACATTTAAGGAGACACCATCTCTATAACATAAAAGTATAAGGTGAAGCAGCAAGTGCTGATAGAGAATCTGCAGCAAGTTATCCAGAAGATCTAGCTAAATCATTGATGAAGGTGGCTACGCTGAACAGCATATTTTCAGCATATATGAAACAGCCCTGTGCTGGAAAAGGATGCCATCTAGGACATTCATAGCTGGAGAGGAAAAGTCAATACTAACTTCAAAGCTTCAAAGGACAGGCTGACTCTCTATCAAGGGCAAATGCAGCTGGTGACATTAATTTGTAGCTAGTGCTCATTTACCATTCCAAAAATCCTAGGCCCCTTAAGAATTGTGCTAAGTCCACCCTACCTCTGCTCTGTAAGTGGAACAACAAAGCCTGGATGACAGCACACCTGTTTACAACATTGTTTACTGAATATTTTAAGCCCAATGTTGAGATCTTCCATTTGGGAAAAAAAAATGCCTTTCAAATACTGATAACTCACTGACAATGCACCTGGTTACCCAAGAGTTCTGATGGAGATATACAGGAGATGAACATTGTTTCCATGCCTGCTAACACAGCATTCATCCTGTAGCCCATGTATCAAGGAGTCATTTCAACTTTCAAATCTTATTATTTAAGAAATACATCTTTTAAGGCTATAGTTGCCATAGACAGTGATTCTTCTGATGGATCTAGGCAAGGTATATTGAAAACGTTCTAGAAAGGATTCACCATCTTAGATATCATAAGAACATCCATGACTGAGCACAGTGGCTCACCCCTGTAATCCCAGTACTTTGGGAGGCTGAGGTGGGAGGATTACCTGAGCCCAGGAGTTGGAGACCAAGAACTGCCTGAACAACATGGCCAAACCATGTCTCCAGGAGAGAGAGAGAAAAAAAAAAAACTAACTGGGTATGGCAGTATGTTCCTATAGTCCAAGATACCTGGAAGGTTGAGGTGGGAGGATTGATTGAACCAAGGAAGTCAAGGCTGCAGTGAGCCATAATCATGCAACTGTATTCCAACCTGGGCAACAGAGTGAAAGCCTGAGTCAAAAAAAAAAAAAATATATATATATATATATATATATATATATATATGATTAATGGAAGGAAGTCAAAGTATCAACATTAACAGGAGGTTGATTCCAACCCTAATGGATGACTTTGAGGGGTTCTAGGCTTCAGTGGAGGAAAGAACCACAGATGTGGTAGAAATAGCAAGAGAACCAGAATTAGAAATGGAGTCTGCAGATGTGACAATTGCTGTAATCTCACAACAAAACTTCAATGCATGACAAGTTGCTTCTTATGGATGAGCGAAGAAAGCAGTCTCTGGAGATAAAATCTTTTCCTGATGAAGATGCTATGAACACTGCTGAATGACGAAAAAGAATTTAAAACATTACATAAACTTAGTTGATAAAGCAGTGGCAAGGTTTGACAGGACTCCAATTTTGAAAGAAGTTCTATGTGCGTAAAATGTTATCAAACAGCGTCGCAGGCTACAGAGAAATCTTTCATTTGTGGCAAACTTCACTGCTGTCTTATTTTAAGAAATTGCCACAGCCATCTCAGCCTTCCGCAACCACCAACCTAACCAGTCAGCAGTCATCCACATCCAGACAAGACTCTACCAGCAGAAAGATTATGACTCACTGAAGTCTCAGATGGTTCTTAGCAATTTTTAGCAACAAAGTATTTTTAAATTACATACTTTTTTAAGCCACGATATTGCACACTTAATAGAATATAGTATAGTGTAAACATAACCTTTATATGCACTGAGAAACCAAGAAACAAATGTGTGACTTGTTTTATTCTAATATTTGCTTTATTGTAGTGGTCTGGAACCGAACCAGTGATATCTCTGAGTTATGCCTATACTGAAGTAAGACAAAGTTAAATTAAAGAGAAAATTATTTCTGGCTGGGCACGGTGGCTCACACTTGTAATCTTAACACTTTGGGAGGCTGAGGTGGGCAGATCACCAGAAGTCAGGGGTTCGAGAGCAGCCTGGCCAACACAGTGAAACCCTGTCTCTACTAAAAATACAAAAAAAAATAGCTGGCCATGGAAATGGGCACCTGTTAATCCCAACTACTTGGTACTTGGGAGGCTGAGGCAGGAGAATCACTTGAACTGGGAGGTGGAGGTTGTGGTGAACCAAGATTGTGCCACTGCACTCCAGCCTGGGTGACAAGACCAAAACTCTGTCTCAAAAAAAAAAAAAAAACTATTCCCTAAAGAGCTCTGGACTAATCCAATTTGTACACTGTCTTTAAAAGTCCCTTTAGCACTATGTTAACAATAAGGTGTAACAAAAGTCATATGAAACTGATACTACCCCAAATTTGTAAATCCATTTTGTAAAACCTTCCTTGTATTGTTGCATGTTTTATTGTTTACTTTTTGTATGATTGCTTGTTGTTACATAGTTCTCCATTGGGGTTTTGAATCTCTTAACACATCTTTTAGAGATTCTTAGTTTGACAGCTTCTGAAATGACAACACAGCTAAAAGAGAAGGAAATACAGTATCAAACCCCCGCTGGTGTGATTCTGTATAGCCCACCCAGAATGGAAACATGGTGTTTATACATTTGCATATCAACTCCAACCTGTACAGGGACATCAATTGCTTTCTGTAGCTGTTTTTCTCTTTGTTTTCCTGAAAGTAAGGCATTCCAATGGAGTATGCCAATGAGCTAGTATCTCTTCCCTCCAAACACACACAGGAATTATGCTAACTACTTAACTTCAATCTGTCTAGGAAACAGGTAATTTTTTTTTATTAGAAGATTTGAGAGCAGGTGTAAAGTTTACTATTAATAAAACAAATGATAAATCAATGCAAGATTTTAATTAGAACTAATATATTTCTAATAAGTTTGATAAGTATAGAGTATGCTATCATCTCTGATTCTAAATAATACATTGATCATCGAATCAGACACTGGAATGTGGAATGCATTACCTCAGGTATCCTATTTCAAGGGTTTGAATGGTGACAATTGGATATAATCATTTCAGTGCCTTGCAATTGTCAGTATCTGGTCCACAAATATGACATATGCCTGAAAAGATGCATTGTAAACAGTGTCCAGGTAAAGCCTCAATAAATTAGCAGCTTCTATCTACTGGCATTTGAATCCAATAAAAAAGAAGCACTAATGAAGATAGTTTTAAAAATGGATCTGGCTGGGGGTGGTGGCTCATGCCTGTAATCCCAGCACTTTGGGAGGCTGAGGCAGGTAGATCACATGAGGTTAGGAGTTTGGGACCAGCCTGGCCAACATGGTGAAACCCTGTCTCTACTAAAAATACAAAAATTAGCCAGGTGTGGTGGTATGCACCTTTAGTCCCAGATACTCGGCAGGCTGAGACAGGACAATTGCTTAAACCTGGGAGACGGAGGCTGCAGTAAGCCAAGATCATGCCACTGCATTGGCAACAGGCTAGGCAACAGAATGAGACTCTCTCTAAAAAAAAAAAAAAAAAAAAAAACTGGATCTAGGTTCTGGAATAATATGATCATAGTGTGGAACAAAAGATTCAGTTTAGAGAGCACCATGCCCAGAGCTACTACCAGCAAGGCCAGGGCACTGACACACTGTCTTACATATTCAAGGCTGATCATGAATGCTATGGGCATGCTGGAGTTGCAGCTTCAAGAACTGCAGTTCTTTCTACACCATGCATAAGAAGGAAGTTTTGACTTCTGGTTACAGCAATGATTAGCAGAACCCGCTTCTACTAAAAAAGATGCAGTCTATTTTTAATGGGATACTGCCAAGATCTGAATTGCCTTATAGTCTGCCCGCTGCTTTCAAGGACTGAGCATCAAAAGTATATTCACATTTCTAAATATTTTAAGAATTATCTGAAATGTTCTTGGACCCTTAAATTAACGTGCACCTTTATTAGTACAAGTCATCTAAAGCTGCTTCGGACAGAAATGCTAAAGGAATATAGGATACACTTCACAGAGATTTCCCATCTCCATCCCACCCCTACTCCTTGCTATAAATGTATATTAAATATTTATATATCCTAGATGAAAGTTCTTAATACTTTATGGGTAAAAGTTGTATATTCTGAATAAGCTTCCTATACTTTATGGATAAAAGACATTTTTTGAAGAAATTCACAAACTAACTTTAAATTTCATCTAGAAATACAAAGGACCTAGAATAGCCAAAACAACTTTGAAAAACAACAAAGTTAGAAGATGAACGCAGTCTAATTTCAAGATTTATTTTAAAACTATAGTCATTAAGATGGTGTGCTATGGTGTTAATATAGACAAAGAAATAAACTGGAGACTCCAGAAATAGACCCATACTGTATTAGTCTGTTTTCACACCACTCTAAAGAATGTCTGAGATTGGGTAATTTATGAAGAAAAGCAGTTTAATTGACTTACAGTTCCCTATGCCTAGGGAGGTTTCAGGAAACTTAAAATCACCGTAGAAGGTGAAGAGGAAGCAAGGACCTTCTTCACATGGTGGCAGGGGAGAGAGAAGGGGAAACTGACAGACACTTGTAAACCATCGGATCTCATGAGAAATCCCTCACTATCACAAGAACAGCATGGGGAAAACAACCTCCAATGACAATAAAATAAAATCATTGACATCCCACCAGCTACCTCTCCCAACAAGTGAGGATTACAATTCAAGACGAGATTTAGGTAGGGACACAGAGCCAAACCATAACACATACGCATATACCAAACTGGAGGTTTTTTTGACAACCATTCTAGGAAAATTAAATGGAAAAACGAAAAATTTTTCAATAACTGGTGCTAGAAAAAAATCCATATGCAAAAAAGTGAAACATGGTATCTGACTCACATATACTAAAAAATTAACTCAAAAGTGAATCACAGGCCAGGTGCGGTTGCTCATGCCCGTAATCCCAACACTTTGGGAGGCTGAGGTGGGTGGATCTAGTGAAGTCTGGAGTTTGAGACAAGCCTGGCCAACATGGTGAAACCTTGTATCTACTAAAAATACAAAAATCAGCCAGGAGTGGTGGTAGGTGCCTGTAAATTGCTTGAACCCAGGAGGTGGAGGTTGCAGTGAGCCAAGACCACGCCACTGCACTCCAGCCTGGGGCACAGATCAAGACTCTGCCTCAAAAAAAAAAAAAAAAGGATCACTGAGAAAAATATAAAAATAAAATTGTATAACTTCTAGAAGAAGGCATAGAAGAAAATCTTACCGACTTTGGATTGGCAAATATGTTTTAACTAAGACCCAAAAAGAAAAAAATTGATTGGATGTCATCAAAATGTTAAAAGTTTGCTAAAATTTTGCTACTTAAAAAACACTGTTAAGGAAATGGAAAGGTAGCCTACAAATTAGGAGAAAATATTTACACAAACTGTAACTATAAAGGTTTGTATACGAAACATTTGCTCTTATTTATTTTTTTAGAGATGGGGTTTTACTCTGTCACTCAGACTGAAATGCACTAACATGGTCATAGCTTACTGTAACCTCAAACTCCTGGGCTCAAGCAATCCTCTTGCCTTCATCATTGCTTATGGGAATGCAAATGGACCTGCCGCTTTGGAAAATAAATTATAAAGCAGTAAATATACACATACTATATGGCCCAGCGATTCCACTGTTAAGTACTTACCCAAGAAAAATGAAAATATATGTCTAGATAAAGATTTGTGCTCAAGTTCAGAACTGCTTTATTTTTAATGTCAATGATTGTGAAAAACCAGAAAGAACTCAAATACCCATCAACTGGTAAAGGGATTAACTAATAAATGAAATATTATTCAGCAACAGAGAAGAATGAACTGATAACAAACAGAAAGATAGATGTTACGAAAGTGTATTAAATGAGAGAACCAGACAAAAAAGAACTATAAAGTTCCATGTATATGATATTCTAGAAAAACCAGACTATAGAGATAAAAAGCAGATCACTGTTGCCACAGAGTCAAGAGGCAGGTGAGGGGGGCCACTGCCAAGAAGCTGACTGTAACCTTTAGGGGTAATGGGAAAATTCTGTATCATGATTGTAGGAGTCACAGAGCTGCATATGTCTGTCAAAATTCACCAAATTATACGCTTAGAATTGAATTTTAGGTCAGCGGTAGTGGCTTATATTTGCAATCCCAGTGACTTGGGAGGCCAAGGCAGGAGGATCACATAAGGCCAGGAGTTCAAGACCAGCTTGAGCAACACAGTGAGAGTCCCGTCTCTACAGAAAAAAAAATTTTTTTTTCATTAGCCAGTGTGGTGGTGTGTACCTGTAGTCCCAGCTACTTGGGAGGCAAGAGGATTCCTTGAGCCCAGGGGTCTGAGGCTGTAGTGAGCTATGATCACACCACTGCACTCCACCCTGGGCAATGAGCAAGATCCTCTATCTAAAAGAAACAAAAAAGAATTTTACATATGTAAATTATACCTCAATAAAGCTGACAAGAAAATAGGAGGTGGCAATCAATCCCATGTACATCCTGTGTGGACACGCAGGTGCCTCCTGATTACCAGAGTTCATATCCAGGAAGAGCATCCCATGAGCGTTATTTTTAGACTGATGAAATTAACAGTGCAGACTATCAGCCTCAACCCCTTCCCCCTCAAAAAAAGTCACCTAGCAATATATTAAGCTAAAAAATATTATTTTACAAATGCTCCTGTTTCTTATTTTTTTATTTCCATAGGGTTTGGGGGAAACAGGTGGTGTGTGGTTACAAGAATAAGTTCTTTAGTGGTGATTTCTGAGATTTTGGTGTACCCATCACCCTTTATTGTAATCTAAATAACGTAAAATTCTTCCTTGAGTTTAGATGTTAGTGTTACATAATATATGTAATTTTGGACATAAGTATGGATTCTTCTGTAACAGTAATTGTGGAGTTACTGGTCCCAGTTGATACTCTATCCTAGGAAAACTGCTTTAACTTTTCTCTTGCTAGGGCTCTTCAACACAGTGAGCAGGAGCATTATCAAGAAATAAATTGCTCTGATGCCTTACTTATATTTTAGAATAGGAAACAAATTGATCAATAAAATTTTGTCAAAAGGTTATGGACATAGACAAATAAGATGAAGAAACACCAATTGAATGTTTGAAGTATGTAGCAATGACTTAAAGCAGACACATATTTTCTATTCATGGATTTTAAATCTATGATGGACCAAATAACTACAGATACAAGAAAATAAAATGTGAGTATAGTCTTTCGGCATTAGTCAGTTACAATTATACAAAAAAATGACTGGCAGATGGAAAATACTATGATGGGATTTTTTTTTTTTTTTTTGAGGTGGAGTCTTGCTCTTGTCACCCAGGCTGGAGTGCAATGCCATGATCTCAGCTTACTGCAATCTCCACCTCCCCGGTTCAAGCAACTGTGCCTCAACCTCCCAAGTAGCTATGATTACAGGCACCTGCCACCATGCCCAGTGAATATTTTTGCATTTTTAGTAGAGAAGGGGTTTATTTAGTTCATGTTTTCTTCACTAGGAAAGAACTTTCAAAAAACATGACATCACCTTGCACAAAATGGTGTGACCTGCAAATAACTCAGCTTCTACAAAATTCAAGTCAGTTGAGCAAGACAGCAATGGCTGGGAAAACTTACTACCTGGGCAGGTAATTCAACACCTTAATGTCAGTAGTGCTCAGAAATGGAATCTTCTTCATTGTAAATGGCTTCTTCAAATGCTACACTCAGTCCGACACAAAGACAGTCCCCTGTGACAAGCTTATTAGCCTATTTTTTAATATGAGGTAAAGGTATAAAACCATGGAAGTTATTTTCTTGAAAGTAACTGTAGAACAAGGCATTATCTGTTATCAAAGCATATGAAATGTGTTGAAAATTTACAAAGAAAACCGATAATGTGGGAAACTTTAAGTACATTTCATATAGACAACCCAAAATATGAGAAAAATGCCTGATGCATGTTTTGGGGAATGTTCACGCAAGATAACAGACTTTGAATACAGACAAGTACCTAGAAAACATTTTTGAATTACTAAAAAGGTGTCTGTTCTTTCAAAAATGTATGGATTTGAGAAATAAATACCAGAAAATACCTGAAGGAGTATAGTTATTGAGCTGGGCTACAAAGCTATGCGTTTGTCTGAAGACACTCTACTGACAAAAATACAAAATGGAAAAGCATTTTTTGCAATGAAAAATGTACCACAGGGGATCCAAGTCAATCATAAAACATTATGCATGATATAACATAGTCATTTGAACCATTCCCTGAAATACAAACTGCTTCATCAAAGAGGTAATAATAACATCGAGTATTTGCTGAAATGATATCTAATATTTGCTGAATTTTTAGTATATACCAATGGCTATTCTAAGAACTGATGCTATGTATTAATTCATGGAATACCTACACATAGAAAAGAGTATTTGTCTTCTGACTTTATCCAGAATTAACAGAATGTATGATTGGCTCCTCTTGACCACTTCTCCCTAAGTCCACATCCAAAAAATTGTAAATTAAGTGATAAGTTTTAAAAAAAAATACAACAAATTAACAGTTTCAAAATTACCCGTAAAACCAGGGGAAAAAAAAAAAAACCCAGGGGAAATACTCTTATCAAATATTCCTTGGAATTATTCAAATCCTACCTGACATTTTTCTGACTGATTATTGCTCTGTATTAAGTACATTTTGTCAAAGTATTTATCATTGTTCATTATTAGCACTATTGTGTATTTATTGTCACAGATTAGTGTCTGTCTAGAACAATGTCTAACTACCTCATTTGAATATAATGTTTCTTTCAAAGGCTAAAAGCTCCTGGAGACTAGGGACCAGTTTTAATTTATCTTTATTTGGGTGGGGGTCGAGGGGGGCAGAACAGTGCTAGGTACACTGTAGGTGGTTCAGTTGCTTTGAGCTGAAGTCCATTAAGCACTAATGTTTGAAAAGAATTTTCTTCACCTCAGGATGCAGTCAGATAACCTTGAAAGAGTCTCAGGTGTGAGGCAATATTAAAAGTGCAAGGCTGCCTGCACAGGTAATTAATAGAAAGAAAGCAGGACTCAGCTCATTCCCTGGGAAAATTTAGTAGTGGCATCTTCAGTAGAGCAAAAATCAGTTTTCAAGTACAGTATTAAATGACTTTCCTTCCTGCTCTGGCTAGAAACAAATTACATTAAGAGGCGTCAAACATGCACCTTCCTATGTGGTATGTTCAGGCCCTACTCAGGCTCATTACCAAATAGGACACTTTGGGCACCTCTGTGTGCCTTGTCCAGTCTCATTTTCCCCTTCCGTTACTTTGAATAACCCCAGAGGTCTTAATGAGGCAATGTAAGTAAAGCACATCCTCACTCAGTGAGCGCTCAATCAATGGTAGCCGGCTAATCATTAACTGTAAGTAGCCAGTGGGTGGAACAAAGCAACATTGACGACTTTGGCAGACGGCTCTGTTAGTGAAAGAGAGGGCTTCTCTCAGCCTGAGGAGACTGAAGCAAAGGCTATGACCTGGTATTGCTCATTTGGTGAATCTATGGAACACCCCCTAAAGACTTACTATTCCCAAAACAGCTTTTTCCTGCCCACCCACAATCCCCACCCCAGGGAGAAAGTTGCCTTTTTCTAGCTGTCAGGCATCAGATGTACTCCTCTTCCAGTAGCTCTAGGGATGAGCTAGACAGGTGCTAGCCACGGTGCAGCCCACGCTCCAGCTGTGGACCTTGAGAACTCTCTCAAAAGCCTGGTCAGGCTCAGGAGTTGGAGTTAGGATGTGTATCAATTAGAGTTTACCAAAGAAATAAACCAATAGAATATATATATATAGAGAGAGAAGAAAAATACATTATGGGAATTGACTCCCATGACTGTGGAAGATGAGAGGTCCCACCGTCTGCCATCTGCAAGAAGAACCAGGAAAGCAAGTGGTGTTATTCAGTACAAGGTCCAAGGCCTGAGGACTACACAAGCCAATGGTGTAAGTCCTGAAGTTTCAAGACCCAAGAAGCAGGAACTCTGATGTTCCAGCGCAGAAGTTGGTCTTCCCAGCTCAAGAAGATTCATCCTTTTTCCGCCTTTTTGTTCTATCTGGGCCCTCAAAGATTGTATGGTGCTCACCCACATTGGTGAGAGTGGATCTTCCTCACTCAATCCATGAATTCAAATGCTAATCTCTTCTGCAAACATCCTCACAGACACAGCCAGAAATGATGCTTTACCATATATATGGGCATCCAGTAGCCCAGTCAAGCTGACACATGAAATTAACCATCACAGGGTGGGTACTGCAGGGAGAAAAACTGTGTAAACGCTGGGAGGTTAAGGTTATGGTATGTAAGTAGTTCTACACTGGTCATGGAATAGGATGGATGTAGTCCACAGTTTCTAGTTTCCGTGGCTGAAGAGTGGTGTCACTCAACTCTGAGCCTCAGTTTCCTCAAGCAGGCACATTTACCATCACAAACACCTGCCTTGCCAACCTCAACATGTTATTTGATAATCAGAGAAGCTAAGAGACTCATAGAAGTATATTTTGGAAATATAAGTGCTCATTATTTTCTCAAGACACTATTTGAAAAATATTCAAGAGGTGTATCTCCCAGCTTCCTTGGGAATCTTAGACAAGTCACTGGACGCAGTCAGCTTATCTGAAAAATGGGAATGACAACTCCATCTTACTAGATTATTGTGAGACATGAAAATACAAATACTCTTTGCCTTCTGCAAAACCCAAAGTCAGCAAAATATATATTAATTTAATGTATCTCCCAAGAAGAAAACTTCACGTTTCTGAGACATAATAAAAGAGCCAGAAATCTTTCTACTGCAATATGTTAAAGCAGCACTTGTACTGCAGCCTCTCCCTGTGCAGCTCCCGGCTGCATCTGTAGCACACGCTATCTTTACTCTCATACAGTTTTCCTTCAATGTAGTTAGAAGTCGAATCCAATGTTTTGCCAATCCTTGCTGCCTCTTTTTTCTTTAGGTTGCTTTTTTCCTAACAGATTTTCTATACCCTATCATACCCCATGCTTTGGGAATTAGAGTTGCCCCAAACAGTCCTTTGGGTAAAGCTCTGCATGCGGCATGCTTTTCCCCTGCCCCTTCACAGACGGGCTCTGCCTGGATATGTTTGCTCCAGGGATGGCTCAGGAGCCATGAAGTTCTCGTTTCCCTTGGAGATTAGAATTGCAAGGTTCGCACAGGGTGCATTCAGCTCACACATACTTTCACACATACTTTCGGTCTCTGTAAAAAATTAAAATGCAGCAGGTATTGTTCCTGCAAATCTCTATGCAAAAACATTCTGCCTGTGCTGGCCAAGGAAATCAAGCCCATTACAGCTCCTCTCGCTCATCCTTCCTTCCAAGAAGAGAGGACTCATACATATTAGGCTGCTGTAAACAGCAGGCAAATTGTCTTTAAATGCATGCTGTTTGGCTTTTAAGTCTCTCTGGCTTTTGAATATGAGTGAATTAATATGGTCTTTGACATCAGAAGAGTAAAAACAAGCCACTGAAAAATGAGTAATGAAGATTTGAATAGAACTAAATATTCCAAATCTGATCAGAAAATGCTTGTCCATCCCTCTGTATTTCTCCCTGTATCCAACATCCCCCAAAGCATATATCCTTCCCAACAATAATACCAAAAGGAGAAAAAAGGTATTTCACCTCTAGCACCATATAGCATATGAATCTTAAAACATTCATTTCTCTCAAATTAAATCCAGTGCCTATGACCACCAGCAGCAGAGCATAGCTGTTAACACCTTTGTCCAACAAATCGGGGTCTAAATCCTGACCCTGCTCCTTGGGATCTAATGACCTTGATTAAAGTGCTGTAATATTTCTGAGGTATTGGGATTGGATTGGGGGCAGCCACTGGCAATAATTTGAGCAATGCTTTGACCGTATCATTCCAGGTACTGCTCAGCACCAATTCAGAGAATTCGTCCTAAATATTCTGTTCTTTTGGAAATACAGCCAGTACCGAAATCTGTATCAGATGGTGTTCATCTAGAGCAGCAACACCAGCGGGAGGTAGATGATAAAATGATACACAGATCAGGTAGCTAGGTAGATAGATAATTCATTACAGAAAATTAGCTCGCTCTTGTGGACGCTGACTAAGCAGGTCTGACACACCTAGCCCTGGCAATCAAGACGGAAAGATTATGCGCAGAATGAAACTCACGGGCACAGCCCAGCGCTGTCATCCATAGACAGAATCTCATCTCTTTGTAAGGAAAACCTCAGCCCTGTTCTGAAGGCCATCCCACTATTCAGTAAGGCCCACCCAGATTTGCCAGGGTAAGCTCCCTTACTTAAAGTCAAGTGGTTAATGGCTTTAATTACATATACAAAATACCCTCATGGCAAGACACACGTAAGTGTTTGACTAACTGGAAACTGCCTTCTGGTCAAATTGACATATTAAAACACCAACAAAAATAGTTTATTAAAAATTCCAATACCTAGATATAAACCTAACAAACATCTGCATGATCTCTGCATTGAAACTACAAAATACTAGGAAAGAAATGTTAAAAGACACAAACACATGGCAGGGGTTACACCAAGTTCACAAACTGGAATGTTCAATATTGTAAAGCTAACAGTGCTTCCCAAATTTAACTGTAGATAAACGTAATCTCAATTTTATTCCTAGCAAATTCTGTATCGACATTGCAACAAAAAAATGTTTAAATTTATAAAAATGCAAAAGCCCAAAATTAACCAAAATAATCATTTGTTTCCTATTGAAGAAAGCTTATATTCTACATATTAAGACTTATGGAATGATAATTACTGAAACATTATATATTGCCATAAAAGAAGAGATCGATAGATTCATGGAACAGAATGGAGTCCAAGAACTGAAACACATATATGTGGTTATCTGATTTGTGATGAAGAGGCCACTCAATGCAATGCAGTGGGGAAATCAAAGAATTTTCTACAAATGGTTCTGGCTCAATTGGATAGCTATGGAAAAAAAAAATCTTTTTTTTTTTTTTTTTGAGACGGAGTCTTACTCTGTTGTGAGGGTGGAATGCAGTGGTGAGATCTTGGCTCACTGCAACCTCCAACTCCCAGGTTCAAGCGATTCTCCTGGTTCAGACTCCTGAGTACCTGGGATCACAGGCGCATGCCACCACATCCAGCTAATTTTTGTATTTTTAGTACAGATGGGGTTTTACTACGTTGGCCAGGATGGTCTCGATCTCTTGACCTCCTGATCTGCCAACCTCGGCCTCCCCAGGCATGAGCCACTACGCCCAGCCAAAAAATCTTTATTCTTACCTCGTATCATATACACACAGGCAAATCTATCTAAGAGAGACTGTAGATCTGAATGTGAAAAGTAAAACAATAAAACTTTTAGAAGTAAATATATGAAAGTATATTCATGATTTTGGAGTAGGCAAAAATTTTGCAAATAGGACACAAGAAACGCTAGCTATAAAGGTATACATTATATATTTTTTAAACATATATATTAAAATTAAGACTTTCTGTTCAAAGGGTAATATTTAATCATTTCATGATGTACATGTGTATCACATCACACTATGCACCTTAAATATATATAATAAAAATCAAATTGTTTTAGCAAATTTAAAAAAGGCGCCATTAAGAACCACGAGAATGAAGAAATAGGCCTATATGTAGATAATCAATTTTGGAAAATATGCTAAGATGGTACCGAAATAACTGAATCACCACATAACAAAGAAAGATCTTTGAGTCGTACCTCACACCTTTATAAAACAAACGTTCACAATGTATCATAAACCTCAATGTAAAAGCTACAAATATGTGCAGGTGATGGTCTAGTTCTTGATCTGGATGCTAGTTACAGGGTTATTTATGTTTTCAGGCTATACACCACACTTGGTTGTATGTTTACTGTAATTCTATTAAAAGAAAATACTATGTATAAATCATGCACCGCATAATGACGTTTGGGTCAATGATGGAAGATTATAATAAGACTATGTAATCTTATGTCATAAGATTATAATACCATATTTTAACTGTACTGTTTCTCTGTTTAGGTATGTTTAGATACAGAGATACTTAACTATTGTTATAAATGCCTACAGCATTCAGTATAGTAATATGCTGTACAGGTTTGTAGCCTATACCATATGGCCTGGATGTGTAGTAGAGTATACTAAGTTTGTGTATATACACTCTCTGATGTTTGCACAAAGAAACTGCCTGATGATGCATTTCTCAGAATGTATGCCCATCATTACGTGATGCATGACTCTATATGTGTGTACATGTATATGTATATACGTGTATATATGTTTATACACAGATGTATATACATATACACGTATATATATACATCTGTACATATACATATATACATAGATACATATACATGAGTGTATACATACTTACAAATACATACACACCTAAATATACACACACATATAAGTATGCGTGTGTATATTTGCTTGAAGCCCCACCTCATGTTCCAATATTATGAACTGTTTCTAAACCACACCCTAATTCCACAAGGCCAGAAGTACTCTCCCCTACCTTGAACTTTAGTTGCATTTATTTATAACTCCTTTATGCTCCATCTTAATTTCTTTCCTATAGTAACGTTGCCTGGATACAGATTGTATTTCCTCTAGTAGACTGTAACTATCTCCATCAAAGAGTCTAACACAGTGTTTTGGCCAGAGCAAGTAGTCAGTAATTCCATGTCGAAGGAAAGAATAAAACCTTAGTTTGGTTTTTAAACAAGCCTAAATCCTCAGTTTTTCTTTTTAAGCAGCCATTGTAACATCAAAATATTTTCTCTGGTTAAATGAATTATAGACAAAGCACAGTGTGAATTAATTTCAGGTATAAATACTATAGTTTTTTATACATAGTCTAACTTACACATTTTAATAAGGCAATATGACATAATTTTTAAACAATTGGTATCTATAGACTTTAATTTCTAAATTATAATATATATTTTAACATGAGACAGTAGTTGCTATTGGATGTAGAGAGAGGCATTACATTCTGGTGGTCAATACCTTTAGGAGGTATCTGGACTACTGTAGCATGTCACATTAAACTGATTCTTTATTACTCAGTTTACTTCACTCCCTAGACTTGGAGCCCCTCAAAAACATAAACCACATCTTATTCTTTTTTGCATGTCCAAGGTCAATTACAGATCTTTGCTCTGTGTGTACACACAGTACTCACAAGTCATACACAAAATGTCTTTGATAGATAAATAACAGAATGACTGACTTGAAAAAGGAGATCTTCATTTTAAGCTCTGACTAGCTTTCAACTCTTCTTCTTTGCCCAACCAAGTGAGGAGGTATTTCTTTCCTTCCTTCCTCATTCTCTCCTTTTCTATCTATAATAGCAATAACAATAATACTGCTATGAAAATTATAGATAATTTCTATGTTGAGTCTTCTTCTTACCAATGTATTTTTTCTTATCACACATTGTATTACACATTATAGTATTTCAAAGCAACAGTGATGCCTGTTTTAGGAAAAGTTAAATCTTGAGACTCTCCTGTGTCCTGGTATGTTTGAACTTAAATATTTAAGATCAACTAGAGTTAATAGGTCCCAGATAAATATCATTCCCATCATTTCACCCTGCCCTTTCAATTACTGGTCTCACTAAATATTTTGGGATTGCAAATATATTTTCTTTCAAATGTAACTTCAGTTGATTGAGAGATATCTTGGGTTCCTCGACTGAGAGATTCTGAAATTACCTTCGGTCTCAGCAAGACAGAATGCTCTGATTAATCAGTAAGGGAAGATGAACAATTGGTATGCATGCTATATTACTGCCATCCCTTTTCCATGACCTGTAGTTATTTAATGCCAAAGTGAAAATTCAAATATCCAATCATTTATTCATTGTTTCTTCCATCCATTCAAGATACACTTACTGCGCACTAACTATGCTAGGCCCATAATGGCCAATATGATTAGAGAACCAGCTAAGAGCTCTAGAATAACACTTACTCATAGGTCCTTTCGATGAAGATACTTTTTTTTATTTCTTGTATAATAATTCTAATGGTGTTGATTACTGAGATTTCATTGCCTACGCCTGTGTTAAAGAATACTATTGTCTTTTAAACATGCTATTTCATTTATCTTAAAAAGTATGCTTGTTAATCGAAAGGTCACAGATGTTTCTATACCCATAAGAAACTGAGGCATAATGGAGCATGGTGTAACAAAACATGTCTCTGGATTTGGGTTTCTGTAATCATAAAATGTTAGATCAAAAAAAGTATTGGTAACCATTCTAGTTTCTCCACAATAATGTTCTGTTTTTGTGACTCCCAAGAAATGCCCCTTTCATGAACCCATTCACTACATGCCTAGACTTTGTTAAGTATGGAAACATCAGCACTCCAACATGGGCAGGGAGTAAATTTAAAATAAAATTGAGAAAGTAGCACACTAACTGCAACTGCCTTTAGGAAATGCAGAGTTTAAATAGCTGGATTTTCTCCTTTCCTCCCTTTTGTGTTTGTTTTTTGATACAAGTGTCAGAAAGGCAGAGAAATTTTTAAAAATAATAATGTATTACACACCTGCAAGCTTTGTGGTTCATCACCTATCTCCTAATTTTTGTTTGAAAAAAAGGTATGTGTGTCTGTGTGTGTGTGAGAGACAGTGAGTGTGTGTGTATGTGTGATATGAAGCAAAAAGAGGAAGAAAGCTTATACAGAAATCCGTCAGGAACAGAAGCCAGCGTGCTATTCTCTCTTCTTTGCTTAAGAACCTCACAGTACTAGGAACGACCAGAGAGTAAAAGTCTTTGATTCTCTGCAGCCCTAGGTCATGCCGTGTAGATAGAATAAACCCTAAGAATTGGGTAGTTTATTTTAAAAAGCTGGTTACCCCTCCTTGAAACCAAATTTATTTTCACTTTCTAATTATACTTCCCAGGCAACTTCCCATGAAAAAAAAAAATCACAAAGTATATTTCCTGGGGCTGCGTCGAGCTCTGAGGAGTGGATATTTGGATAGGTAAGGCACTATCCAATATCCACAACACTAAGATCAAATGATGACTCTGCTGTAATCTAAATTCAACCAATTTTAAATTTCAAGGTTCCAGGTTGTCTTTAGGTCCTATCTTTAGAGTCATTCCTTTCAATGATACATCTATTCCTCCAGGTTGAGATTTTTAAAATATTACTCAATTATTTCCTAAATCCCTAAGTGTTTCTTAAGGAATCTGACTCTTGAAATTATTGGTCTATCAAACATTAGTGAATGTAATTAATTCATTTTCTTGATTTCATAGGTGTGATATCACATGTACAAATTATAATATACAGCTCTGCTTTCTGGCAGGGAGCACCATGTGTTTAGCACAGCAATCTATTATACCACTCACACATTATTCATTAACACTAATGGACATCATGTGCATAAACCCCCACTCATTAATTGGAAAATTAAACTCCCTGTGTACAAATAAATCACACCCCCAGCTATATAAAGGCACTTATTTTTATCTTTAAATTTGTATTTTAGTGCTTGTTCATAAATGCAATTTGATGGGTCTATAATATCTTTTATTGTAGCAAAGATCGAGCTATGCTGAAAACAAACTCCACATCCAAAAGTTCATCCTTCCCTTTGTTACTAACATTCCATGTGTAGCCAAAAGACGCACGGTTGAAGTTTAAGAAATATTCTGCAGGCTGCTAAAGTACAAGTAGGTCCTCTAAATAGGAAAAACTTTTAAGGGGAAAAGGCTTCTCAAACTCACCTGTTTCTTTACCTGAAATGTCCAGTGAACCATCATCAGTCCCTGTGTTCTGATTTCCTCATCTGTAAAGTCAGATAATAAGACCTATCTCCCTTTGTTGGGAAGACTTAATGAAATGACAGATTTCATTTGCCACAGGATCTGCCAGGGTAGACAGAAGCTACAGAAGAAGGATGAGGACTGGGCACAGTGGCTCACACCTGCAATCCCAGCACTTTGCAAGGCCCAGGTGGGTGGCTCATCTCAAGTCAAGAGTTTGGGACTAGCCTGGCCAACATGGAGAAAATCTATCTCTACTCAAAATACAAAATTTAGCCAGGTGTGGTGGCACATACCTGTAATACCAGATACTCGAAGGCTGAGACAGGAGAATCTCTTGAACCCAGGGCTGGGGGAGGTTGCAGTGAGCCGAGATGGGACCACTGCACAATCCAGCCTGGGCAACAAGGGCAAAACTCCGACTCAAAAAAAAAAAAAAAAAAAAAAATGGGATAATCCACCGCTGAAATCATGATAACTCATGATAACATGGCCCTACTATGTGTCAGTCACTCTATAGAATGCTTGTCTTACCTTATCTCAAATCATCCTCACAATTCTGACAGAAAGTTATGATTATTCCCAATGTACACAGGAACTACAGTTTCAGTTTATAGGAATCTGGCTCAGGGAGGTCAACGAGGTCTGTCAAGGTCACACAGATTCTTGTGCAAGGATTCTGTGTGATTACGGTCTGTGCTCTTTCCCTGATCAGAATATGCTGAAGAATATGTGCAGAAACAGGAGAATTTTTTGTCCTAGAAAAATATCCAAGGTCCCATAAATTACCATGATGTCTCTTTTTGTAGCTTCTCAGGAAATCCCTGAAGACAGTTGTTTTAAAACGCTGAAAAACAGTTTTGAATAATACAGCTAAGTATAGATAGGTTCAATGACAGAAACTAGAATATCAAGCATCTTCAACATCCAATAAATGAGTGCTGAGCAACCCTGGAACTTTGCAAGCTATCTTAGCTCACACTTGCCTTGCTTCACATGTTGGGGGAAGAGAAATCCAGTTAAATTCTTCTATTTGTTTGTCAACATTTCCTAATAAAACTGCCAAAATCTCAACCTAGTTTTTTTTTAAAAAAATGAAAGATAAGGATTGGGTTAAAATAACTACAAAAGAACAAGGATGATTTTATCCACATTTATACAGAGATTTAAAAAATGTTTAATCATAATATGATTAGTGTTTGGAAATATTTATCTAGTTTAAAAATAGTTTTAAAGCTGTGATAAAATGTTTTAAATAAATAAAAGGCTCTGAGAACCATCTAGCATTTATGACATTGTTAAGAACTGATTGAAGTGTCATTTGAGTAATGCTTCTGAAATTTCCTACACAAACTAGTGCCCTTATATGTGGACATCAACAGTTTCTCCATTGCAAACAACATGTCTTCTCCACTTTAAACAAAGATGAAACCTTCAAACAGAGATTAGTATCAGTGTTTCTTCAACCCGTGGTAAAAATTCATCATGACTTTCTCTATTAATGTATCCTTGCATAATTTATCTCTATTAATGTATCCTTGTATAATTTATTTTATCCTTGCACAAGAAAATACTGTAAAAATTTATTTGGAAAAAAATGCAGTTTATTGTAGTCTGAAAGAATTTTCCATACATACACTGCAACTCAGGAGGCAGAGGTTATAATGAGCTGAAGTCACACCACTGTACTCCAGCCTGGGCAACAAGAGCAAAACTCTGTCTCAAAAAAAGAAAGAAAGAAAAACTCTGAATATTGACTCCTGACAAAGCAGAATTCCATTGTTCACCTGCTATATACGCATTTATGTTAACCAAATTCCTTTCATGTCTCTTTATTAGGGTGCTCACATTCATACTCCCAGGACTGCACCTCCAAAAGCAAGATAGACAATCACAGCTGATACTCCATCTCGATGTGATGATAGACCATCATACCAGATAGTCTGTTTTCCACTTACAGTGTCATGTCAGAGCTCAAAAAATTTTAAATTTCGGAGCATTTCAGATTTTGGATGCTCAATCTGTATGTGTGTATGTGTGCACATGTACAGATTTATATGCATTTATCATTAACATACAATAGATTGGGTTTCATTTGTCTGTTCTACTCGTAGCACTGGTCTAATGTTAACAAGTCGTCTATTATGAGATTGATAGCCCTGGTTCACACCTAGATACCTCAACAGTTTTAACTAAAAAAAAAAAAAAAAAGATCATTAATAATGTTTTGGGATTTTTCTCAAACTCAATACAGCCGTATTCTTTGATTTGTACATTTTTGTATTTGTTACCACTCGGTATACCTAGGAATCTAAAATGCTGACATTCTGTAACATAACCATTAGGATAGTTGTTACGTATTTAATTTCATGCTCCACTCAGCATAAAGCAGTTGTGGGACTACAGACCAAAGCAAATTAAGTGGCTTCTTAGACAATTTCCTGCTTAATTGAAAGCAGGTAGCTCTTTAAAAGTAATAATTGGCTTTGTTTCAAATGATTGTAAAGTTATTTCTTTTTTTGAATACATGGTTATAGAATAACTTTCTACTTAATCCAAACACAATGAGTTGGGAGTCTCCCACTGAGTCTAAGGGACATGAAGGTGACCTAGTTCTGGTAGCAAATAAATGGGGTGAAGAGCGGATGTGGGACATGGGGCAAGGCAGGGGAAGAATGGTATGATGTCTGAGTTGGAACATACACAGACATGCACACCCATATGTAGTACTGTACACAGTTTTAGGTTGAATATCCCTTATTTGAAATGCTTGGGACTAGAAGTGTTTCAAATATCAGATTTGGATTTTGAAATATCTGCACATACATAATGAGATTATCTTGTGATGCTCCCCAAGTCTAAACACTAAATTCATAATGCTTCACATGTACCTTACACACAGAGCCTGAAGGTAATTTTACATATTTTAAACTATTTTGTGCATGAAACAGAGTTTTGACTGCAACTCACTATATGAGGTTAGGTGTGCAATTTTTCACTTGCGGTGTCATGTCAGAGCTCAAAAAACTTCAAATTTCAAAGCATTTCAGATTTTTGAATTAGGGATGCTCAATCTGTGTGTGTATGCATGTACATATACACGCATTTATCATTAACATATACAATAGATTGGGTTTCATTTCTGTCTGCTCGCTCATAGCATTGCTCTAATATTCACAAGTGGTCTATTATGAGATTGATAGCCCTGGTTCATACCTAACAGACAGGTCTTCCTTACTATAGTGTAAAAACAGACTCTCTGACACGATGGTAGAGTATCAGCTACGATGCGCTATCTTGCTTTTGGAGGTGCAGTCCTGGGAGTATGAATGTGAGCGCACTAATAAAGAGACATGAAAGGAATCTGGTTAACATAAATGCTTATACAGCGGGTGGACAATGGAATTCTGTTTTGTCAGAAGTCAACATTCAGAGTTTTTCAAGGGTTTTTTTGGAGTGTTGTTGTTGTTGTTGTTGTTGTTTTGAAACGGAGTTTTGCTCTTGTTGCCCAGGCTGGAGGACAATGGCATGACTTCAGCTCACTGCAACCTCTGCCTCCCAGGTTCAAGCGACTCTCCTGCCTCAGCCTCCCAGGTAGCTGGGATTACAGGCACTGACCATCATGTCTGGCTACTTTTTTGTATTTTTAGTAGAGACAAGATTTCAGCATGTTGGCCAGGCTGGTCCCGAACTCCCGACCTCAGGTGGTCTACCCACCTCAGCCTCCCCAAATGCTGGGATTATAGGCATGAGCCACAGCGTGTGGCCTCACAGTTTCTCAAATAAATCAGAAAAAGCTTTTAAGTCACAAGAAAAAGAGAATGTTTTCTTGTTGCATATATTGAACAGAATAAAAGAGACAGAGACAGACAAATGAAAAGACATTCTTAAGAACCTAAAATTTTAAATCACTACAAGAAAAAAATACATACCAAATTTTTACATTCATCAATTGCCATGGTGATTCATGCAACTGGTAACAGTAAGCATCAGCACCCTAGAGCTATGGAGTAAGTTCTAAAAGATGCGCTTTTGGTATTTAATGAAATTCTAACTTCCCAGCAGTTTTGCACACGTGCATGTGTGTGTGTGTGTGTGTGTGTGTGTGTGCGTGTGTGTGTGTGTGTGTCTACTACTTTGGATCACTGCTGTCAATCAGGCAGCACTTACAACCACTAGCTATGCAGTTACAGTGCAATGTATTAACATATTAATTATTTGTCAATACTTGGAACCACCCCGTAGAATTAAATGCCTGGTTTCCCATTTTTGTGGCATCCCCAAGAATGTTTTTTCAGTCATTTTTAAAATGCCAAAGGAAGGAAAGAAGAAAAGAAGGGAAGGGGAAGGGAGGGAGGACAGAAGGGAGGCAGGGCTTCCAGCAGAGGAGCCATCAGTGAGTCTTGTAGTCATGCTGGAAATAAATGTTCACCAGCTATTTCAGTGTTCCCCCTTCCTGGCATAGACTCCATTTCCCTACTACTCGAAGTTGGACAGGGTAATGCATGTATTTTGGTCCTTGGAAAATCTCAATTAATGTGTATCAATTCTGCCAGGCAGAAACCTTTCAGAGCCAACACAAGATGTATCTTGCTTCCCCACTTCCTTAAGCCACAGCCACCAACTCGCTAGACAGTAGAGGGTCCATCGGCCTCACTCAAACCCGGAAGGAGAAAACATTTAGCCAACCCATCATGGACACGTAGCAAAACCAAGACATAAATCTTTGTTTCTATGAGCAACTAAGATTTCGCTGCAATATAACCTAGCCCTAACTAATACAGCCAGTGATGGGAGAGAAATAAGAATTCAACTTGTAGCAGCAATAATCATAAAATTAAAAAGATAAAACAAGGTGAAAAGAAAAAGATGGTATAAAAGGGTATGATGTTCTAGAATGAATATGAAACTGAAAATTCAAATACTGGCAATAACTGGTCAAGAAACAAAGCACAATACTAACAGAATTCTATCAGGTACCCCATAAAGCATAGAGTAAAACAGTCCTAGGGGATATTGGTTTTTATACTGAGGACATATTTTATGTCTCCTCTGATCTATTTTAGCATTCTTCCAACATGACTTCCCTTAATGCTCGATACAATTTTTCAGAAATTCCTGAAGGAAAAATCAGCGTAAGTTGGTTGTCACTTGAGCGTGTCGTATGCAAGAATGAATGAAGACTGCGTTTCTCACTTTAGAACTGGAATCCATGGTGGTCCTGCTGAGTGAGACAGAGAACCCAGAAGGGAGATGAATTTGGATATGCTGACATTGAAAAGCCTATGGCCATCCCAATGGAGACAACCAATGATAACTGTAGATTCAGTAAGTCAGTCTGAATCCGTTAGCTTTTTCATGAGACTGAAATTTTGGAATTGAGTAAGATTATCTAGGGTCAGTATATATGAGAAAAGGAAGGCAGGACCTCAAATCACGCAAATGTTTAATAGGTAAGGAAAAGCAAGCCTCAAAAGAAAATGAGAAAGTACAGTCAGAGAAGTAGGAAGAACTTTCCCTACTGAACTTTCCAGGCCCTAACCTTATCCTCAAACTTTTCTCCCAGTCTTTCACTTCCTGCTCATCATTTTACTTCCTTCTCTATTCTACTTCCATAACCAATCACTTTTACCCATCATTTTGTATTCTCAATATTCTTTATTCTTGACTTATACCACTACGCTACCATACCTTTTACCTTGGATCATTTTTAAAAATTCACATTTCTATCCTTGCAAGGATATCTTCCCTAGAACTATTTTTCTAGCTATTCCTGGGCCTAAGAGTTAAGAGGCTTCCAAGGTAAGCCTCTGACTCAAATACCCAGCCCAAATGCTTGGCTTCCTTAATCACTATTCATGTAATATGAAGCATGACCACAGGAATAAAGAACTAATATTTGAACACACATTATGTGTCAGTCAATGCACTGTGGTGAGTCTTTCATATATAACATATTTACTCTTAACAATATCATGAATTTTTATTGACCTTACGAAAGCTAAGAATTCAGACCAAGATCTCATTGCAATACAGATATTCTGTCTCCAAAAGTCTTGTCCACAACCACCAGGCTCGGCTGCCATCCCAAGAATAAGGCATTGTTCCTTTCTTCGAAATATTTTCACTTTTTGGGCAAGAGAAAGTCCATATATGCTAAAATTATTTTAAAATTGTTTCAAAATCCAACAGAAGTAGAAACTGATACCCCTTCACAGTGAAGGGGAGAGACTATAGTATTTGTGTTAAACAGACAGGCATAGCTAGGCTGTTCTTAACCTTGGCTGTACTTTTTTAGAATCACCTGTCTTTAAAAGCAATGGGTCTACAATTTCCAGAAGTATGGAGTAGTGTTCTACCTATTTCAGACATAAGAAGCCTGAAGACAAGGTGAACAGAAGAAGGCAAATCAATTAGAGAACTTGGGACCTGATGAACAACAGGTGGTGAGTGCCCCAGATTAATTTATTATTATCTCAGATTAGGTGTTGGAGAAGACAGAAACCCAGAAATACCAACAAGTACCAACCCAAAAAGCCTCAACAAAAACCTGCTCTCTCCCTAGACAAAGGATAAGCAAAATGGCTACCTGGCCAGATAGAAAATGCTTGGATAGTAACAGCCAAACATCAAGAATTTCAGCCACAAACCACAGAGAAAACTGTGGCCTCACCTCCACCCTCACCAGCAAAAACTGAGTGGGAGGCTCCATTTCTACCCTTGCCAGATATCCCAACATTCCTATCCAAGCGGCGTCATAGAGGAAAAGTAGAGAGCTGGGAAATTCACCTCCACCAGGCAATAAGGAGTTCTCACCACCACACTGATTGTGCTCATGGAGACCACGTGGAGAGTCTGGACTTCCATCCCACCCTGCAGTAATAAAATGCTCCTCCCCTCCTGACTGGAGTGGCATCAGAAAAAGTTAGTGGAAAGGCAGGACTTTCACTACTGCCCAGCAGAAACCAGGCCACCCAACTCAACCAAACAATGTCAGTAGAGGCGAAGCAGTAATGAGTCTTCATGCTCCTCGCAGCCAGGATGCTATCAACAGAGGCTTAGTGGAGAGCCAGAACTTCCACCCTTGCTCGGGAGTTATGAGGAATTCCTTACCTCCAGTTATTAACATTGGCCTCGATTTCTACTTCTGCCTGGCAACGATAAAGCAGCCCCACCATAAAAATGTTTCAATGGGTAATTATGAACAAGCCCAAAACAAATGAAAAAAATAAAGAGTCACAGCAAGGAAAACAAAAATATAAATAAGAACCAAAAGGAAATTTTGTTAGTGGAAATAAAGGAGAATTAAAAACTCAATGGATGACCTAAACAACAGAATGAAGGGAACAAAAAAAAGGAATCAATAAACTTGAAGATAACAATAAAAATTACCCATTCTGAAAGACAAGAGAGAAAACTGATATTTTTAAAAATGAGCAGTGCCTTTGGGACCAGTAGGATTATAACAAAACACCTAATATTTGTATCTTTAGAGACTAGGAAGGAGAAAAGAAAAGGGTGTGGCTGAAAAGTATTTGAAAAAATAATGACTGAAAACTTCCCAATTTAGCCAAAGCTCAAACCAACAGATTCACAAAACTATCAATGAATGCCAAGAAGGATCAACCCAGAGAAATCAATACTGAAGCACATTACAGTCAAACTTCTGAAAATAAAGACAGAAAATGTCTTGAAAGTGGCAACAACAAACAATCCCTTATTTATTGGTAGGGAGGAACAATGTAAATGACAGACTTCTCAACAAGAACCCAGCGGGCCATAAGGAATTAAGGAAGGAGCACAACATTTTTCAAGTACTGAAAGAAAAGAATTGTCATCTCAAAATCTATATCCAGCAAAAAAATCCGTCGGCAATGAAGGAAAAATCAAGACCGTCTCAGATGAAGGACAATTAAGATAGCTTGTCACCAACAGACCTTAAAAGAACGGCTAAAGGAAGCTGGACATGGTAGCACACACCTGTAATCCTAGTGCTTTCAGGGGCTGAGGTAGAAAGATGGCTTGAAATCAGAAGTTCAAGACCAGCCTGGGCAACAAAGCAAGACCCCCATCCGTATAAAAAATTTAAAAAGCTACCTGGGGTAGTGGTACTACTTGGGAGGCTAAAGCAAGAGGATTGCTTGAGTGCAGGAGTTTGAAGCTATAGTGAGCTATGCTTGCAGGACTCCAGCCTGGCTGAGAGAGATTCTGTTCCAAAAAAAAAAAAAAAAATTGGGGCTAAAGAGTTCCATGAACATAATTTTAAAAAGGAAACTTGGAACATCAAGAAGAAAGAAGACAGAAATCATTAAAAAAAAAAAAAAAAAAAAAAAAAAAAAAAAAAAAAAAAAAAAAAAAAAAAAAAAAAAAAAAAAAAAAAAAAAAAAGGAAAAACAGAATAGGTTTTCTTTCTCCTCTTGAGCTTTCTAAGTATTTGACTTTTGAGACAAAGATTCTAACACTATCTGGTAGGGTTCTAGATGTATGTACAGAAAATACTTGAGACAATTACATTGTGTATTTATATTATAAAATAAGGGATATGAAGGGAGGGAAAATTTTAACACTTCACTTGAACTGGTACTCCATTAACAGCAATAGATTTAGGAAATTATGTAACTACAATACGGTACCTATAGCAGCAATTAAAAATGCTATAAGAGTTGAACTCAAAAACATTACAGATAAATCAAAACGGATTTTTTAAAATGTTCAAGTAGCCCTAAGCAAGAAAAAGAATAAAACAGAAATGGAAAACAGAGAGAGCAAACATAAAATAAAATAGGAAACATAAGCATAAATGTGTATCAATCATTACATTTAATATAAATGGTTTAAATATACCAATTAAGAACATGAGATTAGAGAATGATTCTTTTTAAAAAAAAAAGAGATGACCCAACAAGACACTCACTTCAAATACAATGAAACAGGTAAGCTGAAAGTAAAAGGACAACTGGGCATGGTGGCTCATACCTGTAATTTCAACACTTTGGGAGGCTGAGGCAGGCGGATCATTTGAGGTCAGGAGTTCAACACAAGCCTGGCTAACATGGTGAAACCCCATTTCTACTAAAAATACAAAAATCAGCCACGCGCGGTGGTGTACGCCCGTGATCCCAGCTACGAGGGAGGCTGAGGCAGGAGAATCACTTGAACTTAGCAGGCAGAGGCTGCAGTGAGCCAAGATCACACCACTGCACTCCAGCCTGGGCCACAAGAGCAAAACTCTCTCAGAAAAAAAAAAAAAAAGATGTCATGGAAGTATTAAAAGAAAGCAGAGATAGCTATATTAAAATGAGAAAAGTAGACTTTGAAGCAATGGACAAGAGACACAGAGAAACATAATTCATCAAAAAGAATTATATAAGCAATTCTAGGTGAACTATATTAGCAATTCTAAGTGAGTATGCACCAAGTAACGGACTTAGAAAATATGTGAAGCAAAAACTGATAGAAATGAAAGGAAAATTAGATATATCCTCAATTATACTGGGGGACTTCAACACTCCTTTCTCAACAACTGATAAAACAACTGGATAGAAAATCACCAAAGATATAAGAGAACCCAATAACATGGTCAAGCAGCAGAAACTGACACTTCAAGAGCACTCCACTCAACACTAGCAGCATTCTCTTTCAGCAGCCACAGAGCATACCCAACACAGATCACATCCATTAAACCGACTCTTGAAATTTAAGAGAATTAAATCGTATGGAGTGTATCATCTGACCATAATGAAATTAAAGTAGAAATCAGTAACAGAAAGATAATAGGAAAATAAACACTTGGAAATTAAATTCCCTATAAAATAATGGGTAGATCAAAGAGGAAGTGAGTGAAAATCAAAACGCACATTGAACTGAATGAAAATAAAAACACAACATATCAAAATTTGTGGATGCAGCAAAAAGAGTGCTACAAAGAAAATTTATAGAACTAAAGCTTACATTAAAAAGCAAAAAAGTCTCAAATTAAAATGTAGGATTATAACTCAAGAACATAGAAAAGGAAGAGAAAAATAAACCCAAAGAAAGCAGAGAGAGGAAATAATAAAGAGCAGAAATCAGTGAAATTGGAAACAGAAAAATAAAATCAGTAAAAGATGGTGTTTTAAAAAAATTAATAAAATGGACAAATCTCAATCAAGACTGACAAAAAGGAGAAAAAACACAAAGTAATATTAGGAAAGAAAAACTACTACAGATCCTGCAGATATCAAAGGGATAATGAGTAAATACCATACAAATAAATTAGATAACTTAGAAAAAATGAATCCACTCCTCAAAAAGCACACATTACCTCAACTCACAGAGTATGAAATAGATAATTTACATAGTACTTTAACTATTAGGAAATTAAATATGTAATTTTTAAATTACAAAAAAAAGAAAACTCCAGATCCAGTTAGAATATTGAAAATTCCAATATTTGTTAGAATAGACCACACTATTCTAACAAATATTTAAAGAAGAATTAACAACAATTATACATACACTTTCTCCAAAAACAGAAGAGGCATGAACATTTTCCAATTCATTTTAGGAAGCCAGTATCAGCCTGCTATCCAAACCAACCAAAGATTGCATGACAGAGAAACAGGGAGACAGAGTGAGAGAGAGAGAGAGAGAGAGAGAGAGAGAGAGAGAGACAGAGAGAAACTACAGACTAACATCCTTCATGAATATAAACGCCACAATCAACAAAATATTAGCAAATGGCTTTCAGCACTAAATTAAAACAGAATTATACACCATGAGCTAACAGTGTTTATCCCAGGGATGAAAGACTGATTTAATATTCAAAAATCAATCAATACATTAATAATCCACCATATTAACAAGCTAAAAGGAAAAAATCATGATTCTTCAACCGATGTAGAAAAAGTACTTAACAAAATTCAACATCCATTCATGATAAAAATGCTCAGAAAACTGGGAATGTAGGGAACTTCCTCAAACTGACGTTTTAAAAACTTGAAGAAAAAAAAAAACCCTACAACTAACATTAGACTTCATGACGAAAAACTGAATGCTAGCCAGGCACAGTGGCTCATATCTGTAATCCCAGCACCTTGCAGGGGCAAGGTGGGCAGATAACCTGAGGTCAGGAGTTCGAGACTGGCTTGGCCAACATGGTGAAACCCCATCTCTACTAAAAATACAAAAATTAGCTAGGTGTGGTTGCGCACGCCTATAGTCCCAGCTACTCAGGAGGCTGCGGTAAAAGACTGAATGCTTTCTCCCTACGCTCAGGAACAAAACAACAATGTCCCGTCTCACCACAGCACAGTAACTGGAAGTTCTAGCTAGCACAATAAGGCAAGAAAAGGAAATGCAATGAAGAACTAAAACCGTTCCTATTTGCAGATGACATGTTTCCCTATGTTGAAAAAAAAAAATTCAAGGAATCATCAAAAACAAACAAAAAAACCCCAAACAAAAGTCCTAGAATAATAAGTTCAGCAAGGTCACAGAAAGATCAACATACAAAAATCACTGTACTTTTATACACTGGCACCTACTTGAGTCTGGAGGGTGGGAAGACGGTAAGGACTGAAAAACTACCTATCAGGTACTATGCTTATTACTTGGGTGACGAAATAATCTATGTGCCAAACCCCATGATGCACAATTTACCTATACAACAAACCAGCACATGTACCCCTAAACATAAAAGTTAAAAAAAAAATTTAAAAAAATGGATTTTCTTAAAGTTAAAAGCTTTTTCTCTCCAAAAGATCCTTTTAAGAGAATGAAAAGACAAGCAAAATACTGGGACAAACTATTTGCAAACCACACCTCTCAGGGGTCCCCAACCCCGGACCGGCACAGGTCAATGGCCTTTTAGGAAGTTGGCAGCATAGCAGGAGGTGAGCAGCTCTTGAGCCAGCATCACCGCCTGAGCTCTGCCTCCTGTCAGATCAGCCGGGGCATTAGATTCTCACAGGAGTGTGAACCCTATAGTGAACTGCGACTGCCACAGATCTAGGCTGCACGCTCCTTAGGATAATCTAACTAACATCTGATGACCTGAAGTGGAAGAGTTCCACCGCCTCCTCCCGCACCCCACACCATGGAAAAAAACTCTCTTCCACGGAACTTGTCCCTGGTGCCAAAAAGGTTGAGAAGCTGATGTATCTGATAAAGGACTCGTGTCTATAATTTAAAGAACCCTCAAAACTCAACAGCAACAAAACAAGTAAGAAAATAAGAAAATGACATGAAGAGGCATTTCACTGAAGAGGATATGTGTATGGCAAATAAAGACACGAGAAAGGGTTGAACATCACTAGACTTTAGGAAAATGCAAATACGATCAGAGTGAGGTATCACTGCACACCTAATCAGAAGAGTGAATGTAAAAAAATACTGACAATATCAAATACTGACAAGGATGTGGAAAAACTGGGTCTCTCATATACGGTTGGAAGGAATGTAAAATAGTACCACACTTCTGGAAAAGAGTTTAGCAGTTTCCTTAAAAATAAACATGTACTTACCTTATGACCCAGCAATCACACTCCTGGACATATATCCCAGAGAAATGAAAATTTAGGTCCACATAACAACCTGCCTACAATTTTTCAAAGCAGCTTTATTTCTAACAGCCCCAAAAGAAAAAAAGAAGAAAGAATCAAAACGTCATATGATAGGTGAATGGTGAATGACTAAACCAACTGTGTTACACCCATAATGTGGAATACCACTGAGTAATAGAAAGGAACAAACTAAAGATACGTGTAATAACTGGGATAAATCTCAAGGGCTTCTGCTGAGTTGGGTAGGGGGCGGGGCGAGCTAATCTTAGAAGGTCACAAGCTGTAAGGACCAATTTATAAAAGATTCCCCAAAAGACAAAATTATAGAAATGGAGAACAGACTGGTGGTTGCCAAGGGTTAGGGATGATGTGGGGAAAAGCAAGCGGTGAGTATAAAGGGACTGTATGAGAGAGATCTTTGTGGTGTTGCAATAGTGTGTATCTTGACGGTGGTAATGATTACAAGTTTTCGGGGATACGGTGACACAGAATTACAGGCACATTTTATCTGAGTGTCAATGTCCTGACTTTATGATTTTGCTCTGGCTACCTGGAATGTAACTAACAGTGGAAGCAAAGTGGAGGCTGAGACCTCTCTGTACTATCTTTCCAACTTCTCTAAATCTATATTGAAAATTAAAAGTTAAAAAAAATCAGTGCCCAGGCCACACTCCAAAATTTGTGAATTAAAATGTATCTAGGGGAGGAACCTAGCCAGCTGCACTTTTTTAAAGCGCACGAGGTAATTTTAAAGTGTAGCTAAGGTTGAAAACCACCAGCAACTGGTATTATTACAGAAACTACAACCAAGGGGAACACCTGTAAGTTTGGAGGAAGATGATAAGGAAGGAGAAAACTCAATACACAAATCTATTTTAGGTCTCTTGAGGGTTTTATTCCCCTAATGTTAAAACTCAGTATTTAAGTGAATCCAAATAATGTGGATGGGATCATCAGTCATCCATTATGATATAGACCACTTTACACAAAAAAAGTCCAACCCCAATAGACTACTCTTTATATTCTTAAGCATTTGGTATAGATGTTATAATTTTAAAATGCTAAAGAGCAATTACAATCACATTTAAATATGCAACAATTTTAGAAAATCAGTGTTTCACCGAGTTTCTCATTTCAGATGAATAACAAAATAAGTTTTTATTTTATTGTGTTAACTACCACCAGTAGTGACCCTTGGGAAATATGTGAAAAGCAAGTATTCCTATTTTGACTACATATTCTAAAGGATTTATTTATATTAATGATCACCAACTATTATCTAGTACACTCTCTGGATTTAACTGTTTAGGAAGTGAGTTGTGGACATATAGAAGCCAAGGATTATTTTGAGCCAATAAAGTGACTTGCCCAACCAAAAGCCTTGAGTGGGTATTAATCATTCTTTATCACCATCATCATAAGACACTCACAGTGCATCTACTCAGCTGGGTCAGGGGATTAAAGGTTTAGGAAAGAGTCCTTCCTTGGCTTTAAAGGGTTTTAAATCTGTTTCTATGGATCCAAATACATAAAATGATGAATAACCAAGCGAAGGACATGCTGAAATCTGGACTGAGAGCAGAAAGGGGCCAAAGGGCTTGTTTTTACTGGAAATATTTTTGCCTAAGCTGGGAAGGGAGTTTGCATCTTCTGGACTCACAGATCAGACATATGAACAGCTTCAACAAAGTGGATTTATGCTATCCACCAGGAGGGTTTCGCTTAGTTGTCAGTTGTGGACTTTCTTCCAAAAATGCAGCTGTTTTGAAGCAAGAAATCTGGCACCAAAAAACAAATAAAGTGAAAATTTAGGATAAGAATTACCTCCCACCCAAGTCTGATCAACAGCTATGTCTCCCTTTCAAGATTTAAAGGTCTGGGGTGGAAACTGGAGGTGGGGGTGGGAATGAACTAGTTGCCTCGCCCCAGGACCAATGTCCTCAGTGCGTCTACCTCTCCAAAAACGACCCTCACACACTCTCTATCCTAATTTACACCTCTACGACTTCCCAGATTTGTTTTATGTTCTGGAAAGAGTTATCCATTTTGGAAGCGTTCTTGAAGTTGCTAACTGACTCGAAGTTCGACTTGAAAGCAAAAGGAGGAATGACCGCATTCTAACAAACGAAGAGTGCAAATTCTTTTAAAAAGAAAGTTGTTTTGTGACTACGGGAGGTAATCAACAGCTACTCAGACATCCTTCTCTTCAACAGCTGAGGTTTATCCTTGTAACAATGAATTTTTCCTCCTTTGCTTTATGCCTTTTGGCAGAAGCCTCGAGTCTGCAGGTGTTAGCGCTGCAAGGGCCGAACCCAACCGCCAGAACGTCTGCCGAGCCCAGCATGGGAGGCTGCCCAGCAAAACAGCGCCCAGGGAGAGGGCGACCGAGGAAGAGAGCCTGCAAGCGCGCTTCAGAAGGGACTGGGACCAGAGCCCTAGAAAACTAGAGCCAGTGGATTTCCTGGCAGGGGGAACCCGCGGGAGCCTGAAGAAGGAAAAAAAAAAAAAAGAGGGAGAGAAAGAAACTCACCCCGCGCAGTGAGGCCCGGCGCGAGCGAGCCAGGGAGCGCGCAGGCTGGCTGGGCCTCTCCAGCTGGAAGTCATTGTGCGGGCTGGCGTCTGCGTTGTCAGGGCGACCGCCCGGCCGGCGCCAGAAGAGGGGGAGGCGGGCTCCGTGAATGGGTGACGTCACGCGGCCGGCGCCAGGCAGTCTGGGCGGCCGAGCCAATGAATCAGCTGTCCCGGGGAGGGAGCGTCGCGCGCGGGAGGAGGCTGCAGGAATGCGCCGGGGCCGCGCGGCCCGGGGTAGGCAGGTCGGGAGACGCCTCCGCCCGCCCCGTCCCGTTCCCGTCGCGCCCCGCCCCGCCCGGCGGTGGGAGGTCCCGGCGTCCCAGGCCCCGACATCCCGGTGCCCCTCGCGCCCAGGCTGCGGCTGTGCCGGCGTCCCTCGCTTTGCGCGGGTCACCCCCACGGGCGCGCGCTCTGCGGGGAGGCCCGGGACCAAGGTGGGGTCGCTGGGGCGGTGTCAGAGAGGATTTGTTTTCCAGCTATCGAGACTGTACTACTTCTTTAAAAGGGAGCATGTAATGAAACTTGTCCTTGTAGATAACATAGACTTTGAAAGTGGTGATGAATTCACTGCCATCTTACTATGCGCTCCGCATTGTGCTGGGTGTTGAGTACCGTAAACAATGAAAGGACCAGGGCTCGGAAGTTCCCAAAATTAAACCGGGAAGAAAAAAGTCTAAGGAACTCATGATTCAGGCTTAGAGCCCGCTGCTCCTCCATTATTCCATAGTGCGGGACTTATAGGTGCCTTGAAGGTTCTAGAAGGCAAATGGCTCCGAAGAACTCCAGTTTTCTGGTGTTTCTGTGTTTTGCTTTTCTTCTGCCCTGCTTTGCTGACCATCACACAGTGCCCTGACGGTGGCCAAGTACTGGGTTATGGTCATTTAAGTATCCCCAGTATTTGGCGCGCCCTCGAACTCCTGGTAAGGACTGGACGTTGTTGATGGATAATCTATAATGGAGAAGCACATGATGTTTTGAGTAAAGGCTTGAGTAACCACAGTGCCCCTGAATTCCTGGACATCTCTTTTAAGTGCTTGCTTGTTGGTTTTTGGTGATTTTTCAAGAGTAGTGAAGCTTTGTTACCGAAACTGGAACACCGGAGCGTGGCCTAGACACGTTCACGTTATAGTAGATGTCGTTAAATCGGCCCTTCCTGCTGAAGTCTGGGCCTCCCTTTTTTTTAATCTGTAAGATAACAGCTGGTGAGATAGTCTCTGAAGATCCATGAAGATCGAGCAGCCAATCACTGTATTTATCAACCTTTAAAACTACTGAATTTACTATTCCTATCATTGTATTTGGCATTATGTGACATTCATTCAACAAACACTTCAGGGTCCTTGCTATGTGAATAGTGTGTACTAGACGTTTTAATTAAAAATTTTTTGGACTAAACATTAAGGGCCAGGTGCAGTGGCTCACGCCTGTAATCCCAGCACTTTGGAGTTCGAGACCAGCCTGACCAACATGGTGAAACTCCATCTCCACTTAAAAAAAAAAAAAAAATACAAAAAAATTAGCCGTGTGCGGTGGTGCACGTTTGTAGTCCCAGTTACTCAGAAAGCTGAGGCCGGAGAATCTCTTGAAGCAGAGGTTGCAGTGAGTCGAGATCGTGTCACTTGCACTCTGACCTGGGCGGGCAACGGAACATGACTCCGTCTCAGGGAAAAAAAAAAAAATGAAAAAAGAAACTAGACGACAAAGCAAGTGCTAATAAATGGTTATAGGCCAGTTCATCTTAACATTTGATGCGCATGAAGTCACCTGGCAATTGGTTGAAATGCAGGAGAGGTTTGGGATTCTGCATCCTTAAAAGCCCCCAAATGATGTTGATGTTGCTAACCCTGAACTGCACTTTGAATAAAGAGAATCTTGACCACAGAATACCAAGGAAAGCATAAAGTAAGAATATGATGAATATAAAGTGGTGTGGGTGCCTAAAAGCCTGTGGAGAAGAGCTTGAGCCAGGTGATTGAGCATATGATGGGCTGAGGGAATGAAAAAGCAGAGGAAACAGCATAAATAACAAATTGCATTGGAAGGAAAGGAGCAAAAAATAAGTTGAGGGGTGAAGAGGATTTTCTCTGACTTCAATTAAGAATATTTAGGAAAACTACAAAAAATAGCACTGAAGATTTACTGGCGGGGTAAGACAACCTTAGAAATTACCAATCCCAATTAATTAGGTGTAGTTGAGGAAAACGAGCAGCAGTACAATTTCGTTAGATAGTGGCAGAGCTCAGAATGGAAGCCGAATCTGGGAAATTCAAATTACAAATACCTTGCAGAGTCCTTGATGTAAGAAAAACCACTTGTCATTGTTGTTTTTGTTGCAAGGTGAAAATATGAGGGAAAGCAAAAACAAGAGAAGAGTTCCATAGGAAATAATAATAATCTTCCCTAGACCAAACCTCCCCCGAAACTCCAAACAAGCTTGGAGTTTCGGGGGAGGTTTGGTCTAGGGAAGATGAGGCAGTATGAAGAGAAGAGATTAATCAGAAAAATTTTGTGTTTTCCTGAATTGTGACAGCTGCAACCAGCTGATTAAATCATCCATTTATGGAAGAAAAGGGGGAAAAAAACTTCCCTCCATCCCTCCCATGGTCCAGTGAAGCATTTTTCAACCCTGACTTCACATTAGCATCACTGTTTTTTTTCAATAGGAATTCCTGAGCTCCACCCCACAGGAATTTAATCAGAATCTCTGAGAGTGGAGCCCTAGAATCAGTATTTTTAAAGGCTCCCCAGGTGATTATAATGTGCAGCCAGTGTTGAGAATCACTAATCTAATATACAGTCACTAGCTCATTTTGTAGGCTTCATGTCTGCCCCTGAACATTTCCTCCAGTGTTAACTCTTATACTAGCACTAGATCATTTTTAATACTGGGTGTGTTTTGTGGTGGATTTTAATGGTTTATAGCACATTCTCTAAGCTCAATGTCTTCCATCCCTCATTAACTGTCATGGTTTAGTTATGAACATGTCCTGATATCTCATTGGCAAGAGAAGGAACAGTGATTTGGCACATGACTGGATGGAAATGATAAACCTGGTTTATGAACCTATGTGGTACCATAGTGTGGCGGTGCAGTTATTTTACTTGATTTTATCTTTGCTTTAATAATCTACTTTAACAGCTTCTGTAGGATTAGACCTGATGAATGAGCACTTAAAATAGCAACTTGAACCGTTGGAACTTTTATTTTGCGTCTTCTCTTAAAAAAAAAAAAAAATCATTATTTGGTGGAAAAAAATATCTGAATGTGAGAAAGGTATATAGTGTTTCCCTTGGTGTAAACTTAACTTTTAAAACTTCATTGATTCACTGATTCCTCTAAAATTAATTGAGTACCTACTATATGTCAGGTACTTTTTCAGATAGGAGGATGCCAAGGGAAGAAAAGCATTTTCTCTGTCTTCAAAGAGGAAAAGATGAGCACAGTGAATTTCGGGTATTGTATTTATCCAGCTTGGACGTTTAAAAGGTACTTGGCTTTGCCATACTGCCTTGAGATGCATTTTGTATTTTTTAAAATTCATGTGTTTAGTTTTTAAAAAAGAAAACTAATGTATGTGGTTCAAAAACCAAAGAAATTATTTTCCCTCTCATTCTTGTCCTATGTCGGCCTAATTCCCTCTCACACCCCACAGAAACCACTATTAATTTCTTGCCTATCCTTTGAGAGTAGTTTTAATATACAAACAAATATAAACAGATTCTTATTTTCTCCTATTTTAACACTGTTCCTGTATATCTTTTACAAATTTAAAAATATCGAGAGGGTATCTTTCTATATCGGGCACATTCTGTTTTCATTTTTTCATTCTTCCATAATCTTCTATTGCCTCAGAGTACCACAGTTTATTTCTCTTACAGCTATTGATGGTAATATAGGCTGTTTCTAATCTTTTGTTACGAAATTACATAAAAAACCTTGTGCAGTATCTGTGTCATTTTGCCCATGTGCACATGAAGTATTATCTGTAGGATACATTTCTGCAAGCAAAATTACTGGGTCTTTTAAAGGGTGTATGTTAACATTCTCGACTGTTTCCTAAGATAAATTCCTCGGCATGAAATTCCTGGGTTGACTAACATAAATACTTTAAAGGTTTTCGATATTTACTGAGAAACTGCCATCTAGAGAGTTCGTACTGATTCATTTTCTCACTTGCATGGTATAAAAGTACCCATTTCTCTGAAACGTTGCTGGTATTAGAAAATACCTTTTTAAAAATACATCTTTGTTTATTTCCTGGGTAAAAAATTGCATATTTATTACCTTAGTATGCATTTCTATGAATAAGATATAGTTTGAACCTTACCATATGTTTATTAGCCATTGCATGATTACAGGTTTGTCCATCTCTTTTGTCCAGTTTTGAAGAATTTTATTTTTCTTAGTGGTTTGTAATACATAATACACTAATCATAATAACGATCTGTTTATTAAACCCTCACCTTTTTCCAGGCACTGTGCTAAGCATTTTTAATTGGTCCTACGTATTGTAAATATTTTATCTGAGTTCAGTATGTGTCTATAATCCTTATTTAAACATTATTTCCTCTTAAAAACCTATAGAAGCTGTACAATTATGTGATAAAACAAATCAATCTTTTATGTGCTTTGTTTGCTTGCTTAACACATAGCAAAATCTATCTACTCTAAAATCAGATTAGCATTCACTTTATTTTTTCTAGTTCCTGTAGGACTTTAAGTAATTTTTAAAACCTAAATTCATGACTATTTACAAATGGTTAGCAAACTACAGTGTAACTATCTTTTTCTGTTTCAAGAAAACAATTTTATACTTTTTAAAGCAATTATTTTTACAAATACGAATAACTAAAAACACAGGGGCAGGGGAAGGACTAAAACTGCCCATAATCCCATAAACTGAGACAATTTCTATTAACATTTACAGAAAATCTAGTTGATTTTCTATATGTAAATAATAATCTGTATACTGTGTATTTTTTACAGAAATGGCATTATATTATGCATATGTTTTATCACCTGCTACTTCCCCTTCTCTTAGCAGTGTAGGGTGAATAACATGTTTTTATATCAATAACTTCATCCTCATCATTAACCATTGTATAAAAGAGAACTCTTTAATGAGGTCAATTTCCCCTCCAGAAGGAGGAAACCCATGCAGAAGCATTCCAAGAGAAACCTCACCTAGATGTTTGATGTTCATCCATTCAGAATTTCCTAAGGCAGTTTAATTCCATTGTTTCTCAGCCACTTTCTGTTTCTTTGAGGGCCTAACTGCCCGCAAGAAAAGGGGAACACAGTGGTCCATCGTTAACCTGTGCCAATGAAAGAGACAACTCAGAAAGAAAACAAAAACACTTTTTTTTTTTTTTTGGCATGGCATGGTTCAAAATCTTGTAGATTTGTTTTTTTTCTGCAATTTGCTTTCACTCCTCTTTCCCATACCCCATTGTCTTCGTCTCCCTAGGCTACAAGCATACCTCCCTTCAGATAATTTTTAACTTAAGCTGTTTATTTCCTAATAAAAATAATGGCATGACTTGCTCTCCCAGAGCTCTGACCTTAGGTTTGTTCTAGCTGCAACACTAGAATACACCATTCTATTAATTATGAATGTATTCATGTGTATAGAGGCAATGGTAGACCAGTGGCAATGTTACCTTATTCTGGAGACTTACTCTTATAAATAAATAATGAGATGCTTCTGTGAAATGCCTTTAGCAAAAGCAGGGGAAAGCATTACTTCTCAAAAGACTGTACATTTGAGAGATTGAAAACTGATACCAAAGGCTCCTCAGTAAGATATAAACCACTTATGTGGAAAAAAAGAAAATAACATGAAAGAATTGAACTGGAGATTCTATAATGCTAACTTGGGGACCAAAATTTTCCAGATGGCACGTGTAAAATCTAAGTGAACAGATCAGGGAATCTAAAATAGATTCTTGGAGATGTAGGAAAACTGATCTCTGATCCTCCAAATATCTATGTTATACATTTAAAATAAATCACTACGCCTAAAAATCTGAGATAAGGTGTTATTTATAATAAAATGCTACATTCCCATCATATCCTATTAAAGACAGTATTGAAAAATTATTAAATTAAGTAATTCCAATGAGAGATTGGTATGCATGATTGATTTTTATTATTAAACAGTATTTTTTTTCTGTCTTAACTAACTTATATTAGGCTTGTGTATTAAGCTAGATATCCAAGTCTAGAGATGAATTAAAACAGCGTCATGAAGCATTGTGGCCCCTGGCTTCCTGGGATGATTTTTTTCTGTACTGTATATTTTAGTCGAGTTTCTAACAAATAGGAAATGCTTTGTGGTTGCCACTAGAGGGCAAATAGCCTCCTGGACTTCTTTGACCAAAGAGTATCTTGGTCCAGTCAGCCAGAGTTTTGAGGTCTCATATAAACTAGTCTTAAATCTTGCCTTGTCAATTCTTCATCAACCCACCAACTGAGCAAAGTCAGAATATTTGTTTTAAATCAAAATATAAATATGTTCTTTCACCAGTCCATTGACATGCCCCTATTTGGATGATAGATCTCTTCCCTGAGTGCACTGACCTCTGACCACCTTATCCTGCCCCTTTCTCATCTAGATATTAAACCCCACTGCTCTGCCAGCAAGGCGACCTAACTTCACAGCATCCAACTGCATTCTTAGACCTTGGGGTGACGTAAAAGGCCCTTTCCAGTCTGATTCGTTTCTGCTTCCCTTTCCAATCTCTCCTCCTGCCATTCCCTCATAGTCCCTTTACTCTGTACCAGTTCAGAGTTCTGGCACTTTCTCAAATATATGATGTTATTTCATGCCCCTGTGTCTTTACTGAAGCTGCTACTTCTACCTGGGACGCTGGCCCACCACACACGTTGAAGACTCAGTTCAGGTATTACCTCTAAGAAGCCTTATACTTTTGCTGGTCCCCTTCTTTCCCCTCTTTCTTTCTAGAACAACAGATTTAGCTTTCCCTCCTCTGTGCTACGTTAGCATTTTTTACACACCTAAATAACAACACTAACTCTTCTCTTGTGATTTTGTCTAGCAGAATATGAATATTCAATCTATTTTGAAATGTCAACTCAATTGTTTTGTCTTTTCTTTGCCGCATTAGGAATTGTTAGGAGTTCTAGAAGAGGGATAGAATGTAAACAACAACTCCCTTCCTCTCCAGGAAGCAGAGACCTGAAGCCCATGATGATGGTTTGTGAAGACTGAGCTCTCTCTGCCCTTGAGTAAGGAGGTACAAGATTTCTGCTTGATAAAAATGTGGAATGTAATGCTAGTTAAAAAAAAGCAATTAAGGCTTTTGGTATAGAGAAATATTTGGAAGCTGATGAGACTGAGGTGGACTGGAAAAGATTTGGAGACGCCAAACATCACAACTCAAAGACAGGAAAGTGGTCTGAAAATATAGCAGCTGCCTGGAGGTGCCGAGTCAGTGGGCTTGGAGCAGAGCCACGGTGAGGGCCACCGTTGGAGTCACACTGAACGGTTCACAGCCCTCCCCAGAGGTCTGTGCATTTAAGCATCGATTCTGCCTCATGTAGACAATTAATCGTGGGAGGTGATTCTCAGCCTATGACCAAGTTCTTTTTTATCCAAGCAAAAATAAATGATTCCTCAAAATTATCAAAATAATCAAACACAAGCAGAGTCTGAGAAACTGTCACAGCCAAGAGGAACCTTAAGGTGACATGAGGGCTAATGGTAATGTGGTACTCTAAACGGGATCCTGGAAAAGAAAAAGAACACTAGGGGGAAACTAAGGAAATCTGAATAAAGTAAAGAGTGTAGTTAACAATAATCTATCAGTATTGGTTCATTAATTAAAATTATATATACCATACCAAGGTAAAATGTTAATAATATGAGAAACTGGGTGTGGAGGTATATACAATGTATCTATCTTTCCAATGTCTCTGTAAATCTAAAACAGTTCTAAAAGATAAAGTTTACTTTAAAAAAAGGAGAAGGAGACAAACACAAACTAACCTGTGAGGATGTGTTCTCCAAAACCCTCAGGACACTGGAAGCACCCAGGGAACCTGAACTCATGAATTTTTTCAGTATAGAGATTGATTCATGATGACATTCTTCATGGCCAGTGCGCAGTACCTGGTTTTAACAAGTGGTCAATGCATAGTTATTGAATTAAAATTTATTTCCAGTAAGGAAGAAGCAAAAGGCAATAAAGAGAATGTTTTTCTTCTGATGATAAACAAAACTACAAAATATATTTTGTGTACTTAAGTTGATTAAAAAACTTTGTAGGGATATCCAGTTCAACAGAGTTTGCCCTGACATTTGGAAAGAATGTTATAAGAAAAGCTATGATCTTTGTGCAGAAAGTAATACAAGACTCCATTCTTTAAAAATGCTACTATTTTGCCAGGCACGGTGGCTCACGCCTATAATCCCAGCTCTTTGGGAGGCTGAGGTGGGCGGAACACAAGGTCAGGGGTTCAAGACCAGCCTGCCCAACATGGCGAAACCCCGTCTCTACTAAAAGTGCAAAAATTAACTGGGTGTGGTGGTGCTCGCCTATAATCCCAGATATTTAGGAGGCTGAGGCAGGAAGTCACTTGAACCCGGGAGGCAAAGGTTGCAGTGAGCCGAGATTGTGCCACTGCATTCCAGCCTGGGCAACACATCAAGACTCCATCTCAAAAAAAAAGAATACTACTATTTTTTCTGATGTTAAGCTGGAGGAAAGCCATCCTTATAAAAACAAGATATTAGAAACAGGGAAGAAAATACACAGATAGAGATCAGGTACATAATGTCTAATAGTTTTAAGTAAAGAACAAAGGTTTGATTTCTTTTTCATATAAAAGCTAGCAAACATATTAAAATTCTCCTAAGTACTAATAGTTGAAGTACATAGACTGAAAATTGAAAGTGCTCATATATGTTTGATATAAAATTGTTCTCTGATGTTTTTTAGTCTAGTAAAAGTGTCTTGACAAATGATACTGATTAAATAGCGTTTTATCCATGAGGGATTACTTCAAAATAATTTGTAATATAGACATTGTATTTTTAAAGTTTGCCTATTTCATGACATTTATTTTTCAGTTTGGTAAGGTATAGTAGAAATTTTATACTTAAAAGAAGAAAATGTTGCAGAATAAAAGATGGCCAAAAAATAAAGGTTAAATTCATGAATTTGAAAGCTTTTCTCTGTCCAGATTCTCCACACTGACTGAATCAGTTGGGGGTCTTGCTGACAACTCAGGACTCTGTTAAACTGCCTTGCTTATCACATGGGCGACTATCAGCCACACAAACATAAAGCTGTAACCCTCTCTCCTTGGCAATGAAGTAAAAACCAAGTCAATTTTTAGCTTGAACAAACAATGCACACTGATAGTTTATTATTGACATATCGAGAAAGGTAAAAGGGTCATTTTTTGGTACTCTCACAATAAATTTAAATCAGTGATGTTTTAAAAGGTACTCACGTCCAGATGATGGTAATTAATTACATGAGATAGAGTTGGTGTCTCTCTCTCTCAAAATAAAATAAATGAAAGGAATGAAGAAAAGAAAGAACAAAGAAATACATGTAGTTGAAAGCAACAGGGTAGTAAGAGCTCTCGGTGTATACAGAGAGGAAAGAAAAGTGGGTAGATACCCTCTCTTCCTGCCAGTAACTCTATGGGTTGACTATCTTACCTGCTCTAAAGACTACTATGCTTGTAATTTTATGTGCCTTTAACTTTCTTAACAACTTCAACAAATCAATTATTCTGCATATATTTTTAGAAAGGAGGAAGCCGAAGGTCAGAGAGTTTAGTAACGGATCCAAGGTCACCTACCTAGTAAGAAGCAAACCCAAAGGTCAAATGTAGATCTGTTTGATTCCATAAACTGTGGAACCTATTATCCTACCTCTCAGAATTTCCCTGTCAAAACTTCTCCAGAATGATTTGGGACTGGAAATTTTTATTTGTTAATTCACAGTAATAAGAGCTCCCAAAAATCCAATCCATTGTTGAAACTAATTGAACCTCATCAATTATTTCAACTTTTTTTTTATCTTTAATCTTTGTTATCTTTTGTGATCCATTAAAAAAAAAGGTTTTCTTATTTATGCCAAATTCTTTATGCTATACTATGATACAAAGCAAGTCAATCTGAAATTTATTTCACAGGTCCCATTATGCTACATCCACACACAGAATGTTGAGAGCAATGCACAAAATCGGATTTTCTGTATATATTATTTGTAACCCATATAGTATTTTAATTGTGAACATTTCTTTTAGTTAATTATTACTGTTTTCAGTTCTCTGTGGAAAGTTTTCATCTTGACTCTTAATTTCTTAAAATATCAGTCGTGGCCATTTTAAAGTCTGTATCTGAAAACACCATTAACTGGATCCCACTGTAAGTCTGTCTCTGGTGTCTGTTTTTGTTTTGTTTTTTTGGTCACATTCTGTCTCCTGGTTTGCCTGGTTCTGTTCTTTTCTTTTCCTTTCTTTTCTTTCCTTCCTTTTCTTTATCTTTTTCCTTTCCTTTCCTTTCCTTCCCTTTCCTCCTTTGATGGAGTCTCACTCTGTCACCCAGGCTGGAGTGCAGTGGCGCGGTCTCGCTCACTGCAACCTCCGCCTTCTAGGTTCAAGTGATTCTCCTGCCTCAGCCTTCTGAGCATCTGGGATTACAGGCATGCGCCACCATGCCTGGCTAATCTTTGTATTTTTAGCAGAGATGGGGTTTCAGCATATTGGCCAGGCTGGTCTTGAACTCCTGACATCAGGTGATCCGCCTGCCTTGGCCTCCCAAAGTGTTAGGATTACAGGTATGAACCACAATGCCTGGACTGCCTGGTTGTTTCCTATTGCCAGATATTGCAAGTGAAAATTGCCATAAGACTCTGTATGATGCTTTATTCCTCTAGAGAAAATATACACACATTTTTGGCAGGCAGCTAGGTTAGAGGCAGAAAGTAACCTCAGAACACCTTAATCCAATCAGCAATTGGAGATCATCTGAGCTTGAGTTTCAGCTCCTGTTAGAATTGATATAGTTCCAGTTCAGTATTATCTTTAGGTATAGCTCCTCTGGATCCAAATTGCCTCCTGAGATATTTGCCACGATCCCTACTCTTTAACAAACATTGACCTCCCATTTTTTGTCCCCCAGCTCCATGAGTTTGTCCAGCTCTCTCAGTTTCTATCCTTTAAGCCACAACTTTCAAAATCAGCAGTCACCTTTAGAAGAAAAGTGAACCCAAATACCAAGCTTCCCTCCATGGACTTTCATCTTCTCCCTGCTCTTGACTCCATAATTCTTCACTGTCTTGTTGGCTCTGCAAAAATTTCAGATTTTAATATTTTTAAATATTTAGTTCAGCTTCTCTAGCTGTTAGTGGAAAGGTTGATCCAAAACAAGCTAGGCCATCATTGCTGGAAGAGGATTTACCCATACAATATCAATTATTTTTGCTTATTGTCCATACAGACATAGGGTTTCAATTTAAATTAAGATAAATGGTTTCTGATAAAAACTTAGGAGCTTTGGGAAACTGATTCCAAGTTCCTGCAAGTTCCTGTTTCTTACATCTTAGTCTCTTACACTTTTATTCATTTCTGCCACTTGTCTGGCCCTTTTAGGCATTTGCTTTGGTGACCTCTGGTTCAAGTGACTAATTACAAAGTAGGCAACAGGGATCCAAATAAAATAACCCAAGTTCTTCTCCCACAATATTATTTAGCACTCCGCAGCAACACAGATCTTGTTTAGTCCCACTGATAAACCCTCAGAACTAAATAATTTTTTAATGTACTTCTGTTCATTTAATTGAAGTAAATCTCACAACATTGTTTTTATAATATATTCTACACCAATTTGATTCATAGGCATTTCTCTTTTTAACCCACAAATCTGGATTATCTACATGACCAAGCAGTTCTAATCTGTATCAATTATTTAAAGACTTACACTTCTTCTTTAATTGAATCTCCTCCTTGTTTCCTCAACTGAACTAACTAAATGAATGTGCATGGAATTTTGCAAAAATTAATTTGAATAACAGTGATTGTTAAGATTTCAGGGGAAAGGTTAATTTTCTCATACATTCTATCCATAATTGGCAAATTTTCATTCCATTTCTCACTCATCAAATATTTGAGCAGACGCCCTGTACCAGGCAGGCAGTGCCCTAAATGCTGAAGATGCCAAGATGAATAAGACACAAGCCCTGACCTAGAGAAGCTTACTGTGGTAGGAGACAGACATGAAAAACAGTCCTTACAACACTTTGTGATACATATTATAATCGAGTTATGAACCAAGAGCTATGGGAGTAAATGACTAGGTGTGTCTAAGAGTGAAAAAAAAAAAAAAAAGGCTTCTCAGAGCAAGCAGCATTTCAACCTGCTCTTAAAAGGATAATCTAAGTCTTGGTCAAGTAAAGAAGAGGAAGGGGGTCTTTCTGTTTTCTTACCTGACCCATGCTACCCCAAAAACTCCTTCTGGTTATGCTGCCTCATGTGTTTTCCTCTAGCAATCCATTCTCTATATTGATCTTTCCAAAATGCAAACATTACCACGGATTTCCCATCCTTTTCACATTGAATTCAGACCCCTTGGCCAGCATCCAAGGCCTCTGTCATTCTAAGCCCCCACTCAATATTTCCTGCCATGCCTCCCAAGCAGGGCATGTACTGCAGGTGGAAAGGAACTTAAAAGACCCTGGTACCACATGTCACTATGTCTTTTGCATGAGTTTCCTCTGCCTCCTGCATGTCATCTAAGCTTCTTTCTATAGCATTTTATGAACGCCTGTATTAGCACCTATCCACTATATGGTAAAACCTGATTATCTTGTATGGGTTCATCCAAAAGACCACTGGGTCCATACAGCTTGATCCAGTGCTTAACACACAACTGTTTCTCAATGTATATTTGGGGTGAATGAATGAATGAAGGAAACACTGCAATAATTAATGTGGCTAAATTCAAGGGTAAAGGGAGAACCTGGAATGACATAAGATACCACTATGTATGAAGATAACTATATCCCAGATGATATACATACTTGCATTAAGTTGCTGCTGCTAAATCTCTCAGAAATACTGTTCTTCACTTGTGTCCAAGAGTATATCATAATCAACAGATTTTTCAGTATCATTTGGTTTTAAAAAAAAATCCTTCTTGGATCATGAAAGGAAAATTTGAGATACCCTGACAGTGGCATCAGAAACACACACACACACACACACACACACACACGTATGTATGTGTGTATATATTGCTTAAAGTAAAACATAAGTGTAGCTACATCTTTGAAGTCAGGGTTTCTCTGAGGCTTTTGTCTGTGCTATTTCTATTTATTCTTCCTCATGGCAGCTTTCAGTTGCTATCTGTTGGGTCTGAGATCTTTACAGCTCTAACTTAGGTCATAATTTTCATCAAAAGTTGGAGTTCTAAATGTAATTTTGTACCCAGATTGTACTCTGGAATGGAAAAAGTTCATTAGCGGAAAAACTGGTGAGATGCAAATGAAGTTTGTAGCTTAGTTGATAGTAATATAACTAAGTTCTTGATAATCACAAAAGTGCCATAGTTATGTAAGATGGAAACATCCAGGAAAACTGGATAAAAACTCTCTGGATCTATCTTTGCAACTTTTCTGTACACCTAAAAGTATTCCAAATAAAAATTTTATTTTTTTAAAAAATTGAAGAACATTAAGAATTATGTTCAGAGCATTTTATCACCTAGAAATCAAGCTCACTCAAAGACCAACCCATGACGTATTATTACAACCTGATGTATCTTAGTCACCTCATACTTCAGGGAATCAATGACTTCCTTTACAAACATCCTTCTGTGCTGCTCTTTTCCTTCCAGAGTTTCTGGATTTTAGATTTGTATGTATATTCTAGGGAAAATTCACGTTTCTTGTGTTTTATGCATATTGTCTTCATCTAGAACTGATATTCCCAGGGTCCCTCATTAAGCTAGAAAAGTCACTGGGAAGTAATCTGTATTCTTTGAATAATAATACTAAATAAGAACAGCTAAATATAAAAAATAAAAAAAACATTGACAGTAGAAATTATTTGTTGGCATATTTCTTTTTCATTTTTAATACCAGGAATTCATGTTTGTCGTAGACAATTAAGGAAGTAAAGACAAAACATGTATTTTGTTTTTATTGCTATAAATTATTATTTAATTGTTCTAAGGAAAAAGGGGAACTTTCAATGTACTGTAAATACATGTTAAGATGGCTGTGGAAACAGAAAGAAATGCTAAATTGTGTTATGATAAGCAGACTTTCTAAGTAATATCACATAAACAGTACCTAGCCTAATGTAGCAGGAAGCATCTTCTGCCAGGCTACTCCATGGTTTGCGCCTATATAAATACAATCCGCATAAATGAGAACCAGAACTTGTAAGAATCCAGTGACTTGAAATATCAGCCAATTGGCCAGGCACAGTAGCTCACGCCTGTAGTCCCAGCACTTTGGGAGGCCAAGGCGGGCAGATCACCTGAGGTCAGAAGTTCAAGACCAGCCTGCCCACCATGGCGAAACCCAGTCTTACTAAAAATAAAAATCAGCCAGGTGTGGTGGTGCATGACTGTAATCCCAGCTACTCAGGCAGCAAGAGAATTGCTTGAATCCGGGAGGCGGAGGTCACAGTGAGCCGACATTGCACCAGTGTACTCCAGCCTGGGTGACAAAGTAAGACTGTCTAAAAAATTAAAAAAAAAAAAAAAGTCAGGTATTAGCCAAGCTAGCTGCCTAATCCACCCGTTAGAACATCTCAGAGTAATGATGAAGTTATTAAATGGCTCATTCTTCTCCAAGGCTGTTGGCTCCTAACAGGGCCTCTTCTTAATGCTACCAAGAAGAGCATTCTCTCTCTGAGAATATGCAAAAATATCACGGTAGCAGATGAGATTCCGAAATCCATAGGCAAATGGTATCAAATAAAGAAAGGACTAACCTAAGTGGGAATAATTTTGTTTGACCCCCCACCAAGCGACTGGGCAAATGAGATCAGATCCATAACCATAGTTTCCAAGTGGCTAGCAGCGCCATTTCCTGACCAAAGTTAGAGAAGTGCAAAAAATACAGGTGACCTTCACAAGCCGCCTGACAGACCCCTGAATGTTCTCTGGGATAGTCAGAGATGAAAGGGGGTTAGCAGATAAGAGGAGTTTTAAATTGCAGATCTCAGCGTCAATGTGTGCTAGCTGAAGAGGAGGCTCAAAGGGCGATGAACACACTACAAAGAGCCTCATGAAGTGGGGTGTAGAGTGCGTCCCCTAATCAGCAGACATTCTATTAGAGTGCAGTCATTCATTCTGTATATCCTATTTACAAGGAAACCCAAAATACTTTTAAATAACAAGAAATATATATATATATTTATTTTTATATCATTTATATATTTATTTATATAACATATAAATATATATTATATAATATCTAAATATATATATATTTATATAATATATATAAATATTTGACTTAGATACTTACTTTGGAAAAGGTTCTTCTGCAATGCATTCTACCACTTGGAAAGTAGGCACTTTGGGTGGGAGTATCGACTGTATGAACACACAGAAAAGCATTTTTTTCTTGGAAGAAATGACTAAATGGTATCCTAGCAGACTGAATTTAGAAGGAGGTGATAATATTTTTACCCAAATTGATATGCTCCTATCTACATGGTGAATATAGCAGACTCAAAAGCGGTCTTTCTTTCCCGAGGTGAAGTAGATGAGGCCCCTCCCATCCTTACGGGCTCTTCCCTTGCCTGTGAGGTTTCTTCCAGCCTGTGCCATGTTAACAGCATTTGACCTGGCTCAGGAACTCCCCGCTCCTTGAAACCATTTCTTTCCTTCTCTTCTTCTCTTCCTCACTGGCCACTCTTCTCACACGGATTTGCTGCTTCTTGCTTTTCTCCCCAACCTCGGAACAGTGAAGGGATGCAGGCCTGGGTTCTGGGACACCCACTCTAGCTATTCTCTCTCCCGAGAGGACACTCTCCAGTCTCACTATTCCATATTCCATTCACGAAGAGATAATCACTCCCAAATGTACATCTCCAGCCCAAAGGTGTCCCCTGAACGCTAGATTTAGATGTCCAATTACCTACTCAACATCACCATCCTAATGCTTAGGAGGCATCTCAAATTAACATTTGCAGAACTAAAGTCTTCTTCCCCCAACTCTGCTCCTCACACAGCATTCCCTGTCAATATAAATGTCAACCCTGTCCTTCCAGTTGTTGCGACCAAAAGCTGCAGAATCACTTTTGACTCCTCTCTATGACCTGCGTTCCCTCCAGAGGCAAATCCCACTGGCCATGCCTTCAAAATGCATTCAGTTACTTCTCAACCTCTCCGCAGAATCACCCTGGTCAAAGTCGGGATGATTTCAGTGGCCTCCGCCTTCCTTCTGTTCTTTCCTTCCACAGAATGGTCTCAACACAGCAGCCTGAGGCTCTTGCCCTTTGTCTCTCAATATCTTACTGACCATTACCTAAAAACTTACTGGAGGGAATGGCTGTCATTCCTGAGGAGACAAATCGTAATGGCCTGCAACCTGAATTTGTTTGAAAAGAAGATTCCGTATGAAAATGTTAGCTAATTAACTCGAAGCATATACTACTGGAGTTGAGCAGAAAGTTACAAACTGATCAGGTTTTGTCTTGTTTTGTTTTGTTTTTTTTTTTGAGATGGAGCCTTGCACTGTCGTTCGGCTGGAGTGCAGTGGCACGATCTCGGCTCACTGTAACCTCCACTTCCCGGGTTCAAGCAATTTTCTTGCCTCATCCTCCCGAGTATCTGAGATTACAGATATGCACCACCATGACGGCTAATTTTTATATTTTTAGGAGAGATGGGGTTTCATCATGTTGGCCAGGCTGGTCTCAAACTCCTGAACTCAGGTGATCTGCCTGCCTCAACCTCCCAAAGTGCTGGGATTACAGGCGTGAGCCACCATGCTTGGCCCACAAATCAATCAATTCTATGCTCTCATTTCACTCAGGAGAAAGTTGAAGCAGAAAAGATTAAATGAGCCTCACCCAGTCCATGGTAGAGCCAGCATCACAGTCAGATTATGTCTCAGGTCTCATTACTTCTCAGAGCAGGGATCCATGAGGTTCTGGGGTTTTTTTCCACAAAATTTTGCAGGGGATTAATCACATTTTCCCCCAGATCAACCGATTTCATTTTCAGATAATGCATTAATTATAGAGGTTATATAGTTCAGCTTCATATAAGGGTATGTTGTATGTAACTTCAGTTTAAAATGAAGCACCAGAGTTAATAATATGTTTCTCATGATTTCTAACTCTGTTGAATTTTGAGATCTTTTAGGGAGTGAGCTCATGTTGTTCTCACCAAACTCAGTGAAGAGTTTTCATTGTCAGAAGAAGGGCTCCACCCTCGCCTTTGCTGGCTCGGATCAACTTTAATGCCAAAGCGGCCGTGGTGGTTACACTGCATTGGGAGTTCTCCAGAGTGAAACTTGGCTGGGTAAACTCTACTCCTCCTTTCTCTCCTAAGAGGCTATATTTGGAGAACCAGTTTGCCCTGCTCATCATGGGGTTTTTGTATTTATTTTTTGACAAATTCCTCCCCAACCATGCCTGGCTTGATATTAAGCCTTGAAAATATAGTATGCACATGAATACTAGTATTTAAATGATCAGTGGTTAGACTTCTAAGATTAAGTATAGTATATATGCATACTGTCTATATAGATGCTGCTTGGCCTCCCAGGCTCAGGTAATTCTCCTCAGCCTTCCAAGTAGCTGGGACCACAGGTGCGCCACCATGGCCAGCTTACTTTTGTATTTTTGGTAAAGACAGGGTTTGGCTATGTTGCCCAGGCTGGTTTCAAACTTCTGGGAGGATCAAGCAATTGGCTCACCTCGGCCTCTCAAAGTGCTGGGATTTCAGGTGTGAATCACTGCACCCACTTTTAAAGTTATTCTCCTACATTTACTGATGACAACTGCTAAGTTTAGTCTTTTATTTTGAAATAATATCTTTCGGAATTGTTGGGAGGTTAAAGGTTACATCTATATTAGAGCCATTTCATAGTGCTTAACACATAGTCAATAAATAATAAATAGTGCATACACTTCTCTAAATGTAAACTTTAATGCAGTTATAGGGAAACTGGCTATTTATTCCCCTGCTTTAATTAGAAGATTAAATTTGCCAATGCTCTGTGGCATATCAGGTGAGTTGTTGCAAATTCTTTTTAGAACCATATAGACTCGACTTTCTAGTGACTGTAAAAAAGCAAGTCAGTAAAATTGTGGAAGATAATCAGAATTCATCTGTATGATAAGACTGTAGAGTAATGGGACTATTTTTCTTCGATGATTTATAGCAATCAAAATTGGTCATTTAGAACCATACTTTGTGTTTTAAGAAGACAGCTAGTAAGTATCCTGCAAGTTTTAGATAAGACTATTGTGTTAGATGGTAAAAAAGTCATGCACATAGTAAACTGGATGCTTTAAAATAAGTGCTAAACCTTTTGCAAAATGAAATTTTAGTGTTATTGACATAGGCCAAGTACCTTCATCACCAGGATGCCTGTTTATCTCTTGGCTGCCTCTACTAAAGTGGTATTAGGTGTTCAAAAGTGAAGACCAGTGAAGCATTTTACTAAATCTATAATTGTAAAGCTAATTGGATGTTGCAAATTAAGAAGAAATAGCCAACACAGGGATGTAAGAAAGCTGTGGAATCAGAATCGTACGTTTGTAAGAGACCTAGATAATTTCCAGTTCAGTCACCTAGCCAGATCATAACATTCTACTTTACATATCTGAACGTAGCGGAAATTCCATGTATTTAGTAAATATATATCAGTTCTGGTAACTGTAATTAACATACTCATTAGTTCAAAATGCAGTCTCTAATATTTTTGCTTCCTTGTATTTGCTTTCCTAAACGTCAGACCTGGGTCCCCGGCTGCATCCCCTGTATTTTCTTGTCTATGTTTCCTCTGAAAAGTTTGGCCATTTGCTTATTTAGTGCCTAGATACTTCTGAATTACTGATCCATTCTACTTTCTCTCCACCCCCAACTGATTATAAAATACCCTTTATTCAGCATGTTTTACAATCATTGGTAAAATCATAAAAATTAAATGGGCACAAAGAGAAGTCATATTGTTCTAGATGTGTGATTTTTATTCATGACACAGGAACGAGAATAGCAGGGAGACCCTGAACCAGTTCCCCTTCTCTGCCACGTACCATCCCATTAGGAAGTCAAAAAATGGTCTTTGGAGCTGGCTACCACACTAGCTTTACCTATTTACTCACCTCTAGTATCTAGAATTGTTTCCAAATCGGTGACAATAACAGCAGAAATAGAACTATGGTCATTACATCATTCTACTTTTTGAAACAATTCTAAGTTTGATCAAGACATAGTACAGATAACACTTTTTTTTTAGGCTACTCAAGTCAGAAGGAAGGAGGAAGCCCCTTTATAACACCTGCCATAAATATTATAGAGCCAACATTCTAAGAAAATTATAGCCAATCTTCTTCAGCTCACCAGGACAGATACAAAGATGCTTCAGGAGCCTGATGCCTAGGGAAACGTGCTACTGCAGGATACTATCACCATTTCACGTCCTTTCAGAAATTAAATAAGATTTCTGATTGCCTGGATTATAAAACTGCTGTTATCAACAAGTTAAAACATTAATCATATTCCAGTTGGAAAAATGAGAAATCTTTATCCTAAGAATATTTTTATTCCAAGACACATTTTGCCAAAATAAGCAACATGTATTGGTGAGATCATAGCCATTTTTAACGTCATATTGTTGAATAGAACACTTATACTTACTTAAATTAGGGCGGGCGCAGTGGCTCAGGTCTATAATCCCAGCACTTTGGGAGGCCGAGGCGGGTGAATCACGAGATCAGGAGTTTGAGAGCAGACTGACCAGCATGGTGAAACCCTATCTCTACTAAAAATACAAAAGTTAGCCAGCTGTGGAGGCACACCGCAATCCCAGCTACTCAGGCTCAGGCAGGAGAATCGCTTGAATCTGGGAGGCGGAGGTTGCAGAGTGGAGATTGCGCCATTGCACTCCAGCCTGGGCAACAGAGACAGACTGTCTCAAAAAACAAAAACAAACAAACAAAAAAACCCACTTATACTTACTTAAATTAGATAACTCCGTGTTTGGCCGTTCCATAAAATGAATGAACATCTGAATCTCCGAAAAGAAACTTGATAAAATTGCTTTTCTATTTACTGGGACCTCATTTACATTTTAACAATAGGACAGAGGATTTATCTTTTGCCATGAGATGACAGTTCAGCAATTGCCACTATTTCAAAAGAAAGCTAGTCTGACCTAGGAGAATAAAAAGATTTCGGTCAATCCGGGTGAATATAGTGATTAGTTGGTCTGCAGAAGAGACAGAAACTCTATTGCCAAATTGTTCGTAACCGCATTTATGTTCTGATTGTAGGAGACAACTGGGCAGGAAAATAAAGAGCTGAAAGAAAAGACTAGGAAGTTGAGCCCAGCGAAGAACCCTGAGTCAAGACAGAACCACCAGGGGCAGTGGAAGCACTAACATGATCCGACTTATTGTGTACCTGATGGTTCCTGTTCCTGCTCTTGCAGACTCCCCACATGTTCTTCTTTCCACCCCTCTAGCCTGTCCTCCCACTACTTTCCTCACCTGAGAAAATCTCTAGCAAATTTATAATTTAAAGTTTTACTTGCTCTCCTAAAGCCTTTTGCTAAGTGTTCTAGAACCTGAGACATCACCTGATCTGATGCATACACCACCGCTCTGCTCCAGCCTTTTGCCTCCCATACCAACAGACCAGCCACTCTCTGAACATGCACAAAGTCTGCAGGTCGCCTCTAAGCCACTGTATATTGGGATGTCATCCTAGTAGACTGTGCCAACCCACCTGGGCAGCCTTGTTATATGAATAATTCTCTTTACTGACCTGTAAAAACATAAGGAAGAAATGGCCTTGCCTCCAAGATGCTTTGCCTTAATCAAAGATCTAAAACACATAATCTTGACATAGCTTGAAAAGAATTGTACAGTAGTAAGTCAACAAATGCACACTGTTTCTCAACATTGAGATAAAGTAAGTATAGCAGACATGATAAGAGTACAGGGCAAAAAAAGTGAAAACAACTTAAATATTTATTTTGAAATTTGTTAAGTTATGGCATATCTATGGAATAGACTATTATGTAAAAGTATGTCATATAAATAGTATGTCATATAAAGAGTATGACATATAAAAAGTTGTCACATAAATTTTGTCATGTAAACATTGTCATATAAAAGTATGACAATGAAAAGTAACTATTGCTCTGGAAGTATATCCACATTATACAAAGTGAAAAATTTGATATCCAAGAATAAAGAATACACACTATAATTTTTGTTCAATAAACAATTACATGCAAAATATATACCTGAAGAAAATCTGGAAATATGCATAATAAAATAGTAACAGAGGTTATTTTTGGTGTGGGTTTATGGATTTCTTTTCTTTTCTTTTTTTTTCTTGAGACAGAGTCTCACTCTGCTGCCCAGGCTGGAATGCAGTGGCATGATCTCAGCTCACTGCAACCTTCGCCTCCCGGGTTCAAGCGATTCTCCTGCCTCAGCCTCCTGAGTAGCTGGGATTACAGGTGCACGCCACCACTTGTCGGCTAATTTTTGTATTTTCAGTAGAGACGGGGTTTCACCATGTTGATCAGGCTGGTCTCGAACTCCTGACCTCACGATCCTCCTACCTCAGCCTCCCAAAGTGCTGGGATCCCAGGCGTGAGCCACCACACCCAGCCTACTTTTATTTTCATCTTTACTTTTTACTATTATTTTTATCTTTGTTTTTTTCACATTCTTGCAATTTGTGTATGAAAAAGAAAACTGAAATACATAAATGAATAGAAAATAAAGAATTAGAAGACAGAAAATCAACAAAATTATTTTAAAATAAACATAGGAGGGAATTAATGGTAGATGGCTTCCTGAATGAAGAACCATGCATCACTAAATCCTACAATGTCTTTTTCAGGAGCTGATGACTGTGGTTTGGAAGAACAGAGAGCTGAAAGTGTTTTAGACGGAAAGAGTGCCCTGAGATGAGGTAAAATACTAATTGAATATAATGAAATGCAAGTTGAATGTTTAAACTAATGCAGAGCAAGGAACAAGGGAGAACCTTACAGTTTCACTCCTCCAAGCTTCTGCACATGCTGTTTTCACTACCATGGAACGTCTTCAGCTGATGGAGTCCTCTTTCAAAATCCAGCTCCAGTAACTCTTCCTCCGTCAAATTTCCTTTGACTCAGGCTTTGTTTTTTGCCCCCACTGTGCCCTCTCCACGCTAGTACTGTTGTACAGAACACACTGTATTGCATCAATTGTTTTTTAATTTGTTTAAGCCATTTTCTAAGTAACAAGTTTCATGAGGGTAAGGGACTTATTTTTCTTGAACACAGTCTTGCCATATAGTAAATTTACCATACACCTTCATGTAGAATTGGTTTGAATGGACTTTAATTAAACTAAAACCATTTTGGAGAAAGACTGGGTAGCAGAGAGCCTTAAAAGTGAGATTGAAGTGATAGGGTTGCTAGAATTCATAATATAGAGGTTTTAAGCATATACCTCACTGGTATAGGAGTATGGTTCTTCTACAAGCTGGATAAAGAAAGCATTACCGTTTTTCACCCATGTTCTCCAGAGCTGGGAGTTGGCAGTTCTGGGAAGTCTGTTAACGTACAATGTTGGAAGGTGTCAAAAATTATCCATTTAACAACCTGCCAAAATGCACATTTATTGTATTTATTACAAGTTGTAGACTCCTGATAAAGACAGAACAATGGGCCAGGCACGCTGGCTCACACCTGTAATCCCAGCAATTTGAGAGGCTGAGGTGGGCGGATCACGAGGGCAAGAGATCGAGACCATCCTGGCCAACATGGTGAAACCCGTCTCTACTAAAAATGTAAAAATTATCTGGGCGTGATGGCGGGTGCCTGTAGTCCCAGCTACCGGGAGGCTGAGGCAGGAGAATTGCTTAAACCCGGGAGGCGGAGGTTGCAGAGGTTGCAGCGAGCCGAGATCGCGCTACTGCACTCCAGTCTGGCGCCTGAGGACACAGTGAGACTCTGTCTCAAAAAAAAAAAAAAAAAAAAAAAAAAAAAGACAGAACAATGGGTTGAAGATCAATGTTAAAAATATATTCAACAAGTTACTTATATAATTTCAATCCTATGCCACAAGCCTTGATGACAATATATGATGCATTTTTGCTATGTTGTCATAGTAACTGTCTTATTTTGCCTGATAGCATGTATTTTGCCTATTTTTAGAACACCATGTAAACAAAGATTCATAGATTAATGTTGACTTAATGAACAAAATATATTTTTAAATGGTAAGTATGGTTTTGTCAGACCAACTGTTATGCAGAGCTTGACCAAACTTTTAGATTTTTCCATCCAACAGTTATATTTGAAAAAATATATTTCATTAAGGCTTTTAGTCTTTTAAGATTATACATTTGATTTCATTCTATTCAAGGGAAAATAGTTCTACCTGCTATCCCCTCCAAAGAGATGATTTTGTTTAAACTGGAGGCTTTTAATATAGAATTGCCAATGTTGATAAAGTTCAAAGTTAACCCGGTTCTTTTTCCCTTAATTGTGATTTTTCACATTCCTTTAGTGCTTTGTTGCACATGTTTTGCCAGCAGAAAAAATGTACTAGTTCAATTATTTCACATACAAGTTTTTATACTGTTCATCAACTGAACACACAGTCACTTTCCACTCCTGGTGCGAAGGTCACTGACATCACAGCCTATCCAACAACTGATGACAACTGTGTGGGGAGCTACAAAAATGACTCCAAAATTTGTCTCTGTGGGGAAAAAAGGTGGCTGTTTCTTGAACATTGCATTGGTTCTTAGAAACCATGACCTAGGATGTCAATAAAATGGGAAAGTCTTTTCTCTCAGTGAAGGCTGATTTACTGTGATGGACCCATATTCAGTATTCAGTTTCAAGATGTCAAAAAATTTACAGTTTAGTGTCTTTTCTCTAAGTAATTAAAATACATTTAATAATGATTTTTTTTCTATATTTTGGAATTATTTTGCATTCACCTTAAAAGAAAGAAAAATAAAATTAAAACTTTTTCATTCATGTGAAGCTAGCAATAATTTCTGCTATGAGTAGCTTTTACTTATGAGCTTTTATTTAATGACTTCACTTGTGGTATTATCAGTTCAAATAAAGAATGTAGTAGACAAATGCATATCACTATTGGGATGAATTTTAAGGAATAATAATTCTTGTCTTGAATTTCTCTGCTAAACTATAATTATGAGGTAAAGCACTAAATGGATCTGTTTGGCATCTTCATAACCATTTTTCCAATGACAAGCCCCTTTCAACAATGACATAGTCGTCAGTGGACATTCGGTAACTAGCATGCACAAGATACTGGCGTATTACCCCTTATCATTCATTTATTGCCTTTCTCCTGGGGCTTTCAAAAGCAGTTAATCTTCATCCCATCCCTGTGAACCTCTTGCTAGATAGAGAAGCTGTGCTTGTGCAGATTGAACCACAAAAATTTCAAGGGAAAAATGTGTTAACCATTGGGAATCTTTGCTCCTTGCTCTGGAAGTAGCAGTAGGATATATCTCATCATGATAGACTTTTTTTTTCTTGCTAAGAAAAAAGTGGAGAGGAAAATGGTAGATCATCTTCAATGTGGAATAATGAGGCTTCTTATCTTCTCCCCCCAGTGGTGTCTGTATCAAGGCAGTTGCCAGTTGGGATAATCAAGGCAGCAGAGGCTACGACTGGAGTGAAGCACAGAAGCAAAGGTACAGATCATGGCTTTAGTTTTCGCAAAAGGGAGAAACATTTCAAATAATTAGATAGGGTCCTCCTTGAAGGCTTAAATCTATGTCATGCCGTGAAGCATTAAATCCTTGTCATGCCATAGAGAAAGAAAGATGAACGTGCTTTTTGGCATAGTCCACTTCCAACAAGTGATGAAATACATTAAGGAGTAACCATGATAGCTGAAATATTAAATTAGTCTCATGACTGCTTTGGAGGGTATTTCACTACCATTCAGTTCATGCTGTGATACCTAGCTGTCAGCAATATGATACAGAGTCAATAAGATTATAAACACATTCATCATTCTCAGGTTCCATTCTGGCCCTTGGAGAGATGGTTTCATTTCTCCTAGGAAGAGAACGGATGGGCCATATGGTACATATATGTTTAAGCAACTGTCAAATTGTTTTCCAAAGTAATATTCTCATTTTACATTCCTGCCAGCAGTGTACAATAGTTCCAGTTGCTCCACACACCAGCACTCAGTATGTTCCACCTTTAATTTTGGTGATTCTGGCAGGTGTGTAGTGGTATGTCACTGTAGTTTGGATTTGTATGACCCAAATGACTAAAGATGTTTAGCATCTTCTATGTGCTCATTTGCCATTTTTATTTCTTCTTCATTTTTTAAATTTTTTTTTTTTTTTTTTTTTTTTGGTGTTCAGGCTGTAGCACAGTGGTGCGACTCAGTTCACTGCAGCCTCAACTGCCCGTCTAGGATCAAGTGATTCTCACTCCTCAGCACCACCCCTCCACCCAACCCCCCAGTAGCTGGGACTACAGGCGTGTACCAACATGCTCAGCTAATTTTTTGTACTTTTTGTTGAGACAAGGTTTCACCCCTTTGCCCAGTCTGGTCTCAAACTCCTAGGCTCAAGTGACTCACCTGCCTCAGCCTTCCAGAGTGCTGGGATTATAGAGGTGAGCCATTGCATCTGGCCTATTTCTTCTTTATTGTATTGTATATTCAAGCCTTTTGCCTACCTTTTAATTGAGTTATTTTCTTATTATTGCATTTTGAAAGCTCTTTACATACAGTATTCTGAGTATAGGTTCTTTGTATGTTTGAATACAAGTCCTTTTTGAACAAATTCACAAACTGATCCTAAAATTCATATGGAAATGCAATATCCCCGGAATAGCCAAAATAGCTTTGAAAAATAACAAGAGCTAGAGGATCAACGCCTCAACACTATCTGATTTCAAGCCTCATTATAAAGCTATAGTAATCAAGAAAATGTGGTAGCAGTGCGAAAACAGACAATTTGTCCAATGGAACAGATTTCAGATGCCAGAAATAGACCGACACATATACACTGTACACAGTAAATTTTTAACAAAGGTGCAAAGGCAATTCGATGGAAAACGGGTAGTCTTTTCAACAGAGTCCTGAAAGAACTGGATCTATATATGCAAAATATTAATTTCAATCCATATCTTGCACCACATACAGAAGTAACCTCAAAATGTATTATAGACCTACACATAAAACAGAAATAAAAGACTGGAGACATAATTTTTGGGTCCTAATGCAACATGAAAATGCAGGTTTCCTTGTACAAAAGTTACTAAGAATTTCAAGACGGCTAGAGCATAACCCTAGCATAAGGTCCTTCTGAGTGCAGGACCCTGTGTGACGGCATAAGCTACACACCATGCAAGCAACCCTGCCTAAGAAATATACAACTTCTAGAAGAAAACCTATGAGAAAACCTTTGTTACCTGAGCTATGAAAGATTTCTTAAATAGATCCAATATCAAAAATATGAACCATAAAGGAACAAACTGGTAAACTAGACATCAACAAAATTTAGGCCGGGTGTGGTGGCTCATGCCTGTAATCCCAGCATTTTGGGAGGCCAAGGCAGGCAGATCACCTGAGGTCAGGAGTTCAAGACCAGCCTGACAAACATAGTGAACCGCCGTCTCTACTAAAAATACAAAATTAGCTGGATGTGGTGGCAAGCACCTGTAATCCCAGCTACTTGAGAGGCCGAGGCAGGAGAATTCCTTGAACCCGAAAGGTGGAGGTTGCAGTGAGCTGAGATTGCGCCATTGTAATCCAGCCTGAGCAACAAAAGCAAAACTCTGTCTGTAAATAAATAAATTAAAATTTCTGCTCTAAAAAGAGACTGTGAAGTGAATGAAAAGTCAGGCCACAGACTGAGAGATATTTGCCAAAAATGATAATACTTATTTTTTTGAGATGGAGTCTCGCTCTGTCACCCAGGCTGGAATGCAGTGGCACGATCCCAGCTCATTGCAACTTCCACCTTCTCCATTCAAGTGATTCTCCTGCCTCAGCCTCTCGAGTAGCTGGGACTACAGGCATGCATCACCACACCTGGCTAATTTTGGTATTTTTGAATTTTAGTAGAGATGAGGTTTCACCATATTGGCCAGGCTGCTCTTGAACTCCTGACCTCGTGATCCGCCTGCCTCAGCTTCCCAAAGTGCTGGGATTACAGCCTAATACATTTTAACATGGCTTGCCCACTTATTATGTGCCAAACACTGTTCTAAGAGCTTTGTTGAATTTCTTATACAGAGACCATATCTCATAAGTACCTTATAAAGTAAATAAAATTTTAATCTTCATTTCAAATATGAAAGGTATAGGAATTGAAGAATTTAGCTTAATGATATAAAACTAATAAGCAAAGAAGCCAAAATCGGAGCTCTCAGGCTGTCTCACTTCAGAGTCCATGCTGTTTTTATCTCCTAAGGTAAAAACAAATTCCACTTATTTCTTTCCATTTTCTTTATTTTAATCTGTCTAAGAGAGGGCTTTCAAAAAGTGACTTCTTATTTAAACTCCCCAAATAAGGTGTTATTGACAGCCACATCTGCCCAGCCACGTTCAATGTACAACATCCTCTTGCTACAAGCCTTTTCCAGGACCTAGCAAACTAAAGGGTTATCAGCGTTTCCGGGACTAGTATCGGCAATCCAAGGGTAGCACAAGTAATTTTGTAACACTTAGTGCCTGATAAAGCAGCCTTGAGCTTGAATTGCCACATTGCCCAACTTTCTCTTTTGGAGCAAGGGACATTCCTGCTGCAGAGTACACAGTGGTTTCTTATGCCCTGAAAGAATGCATGTGCCTCCTTCTGTGAACACACATCGAGTGACCAAGGCATGGGAACATTCGTGTTTATCTGTGTCTGAGCCCACTCACTGTTTCCCTGGAGGATGTGGAGAGAGAAGCATCAAGTCCTAAAAAGGCATTGGGACTGAACAGTACAGTATGCTTCCATACCCTGGCTTCACGTAAACACAGGGTGATTATGACTTCTAAAGGCCTGGGTGTTGCAGTTCAGTGAGGGCCTGATTTAGCAGCTAGAATATATCTCAGGGAAGACAGCACAGCTCTTTGTCTGGAGGAAAGGTGCACCATGACTCTGGTCACCAGGGCTTTTGAGCAACTCTCCTATAAATGTTTCATTCCAGGTTCTTACTGAGGTATATTTTGGGCATTTCCATGACAAAAGGATTTGGGTTAGCCCATCTTACTTTTACAAGTGCAAGTGAAACACTTCGATGTAAAAGAGAGTCACCGACAGACTAAATTACCTTCTCTGCACAGTAGAAATAACGTAGCTTGTAAGGTTTACCCAAAATCTGGTTGATGACTGCTAGGTAAACTCTGTTTTGAACTATCAGTGCCAGGAGTCTTTCATGATTTCAGCTTTGACATCACGTAAGTGTCTACATCTAAGAATACAAAAACATACAATGTGTAGCCCCTAGTACTCTCTGGTTTCATGGACCAAAAAGCGCAGCATCATATTCCTTATTCCCATAGTATAGCCTTTTAGGTAGCACTTTAATTTTCTAATGTCTTCCTGCCTTCCAACCTTCAAATCAAGGAGTACAGTAACTGCTGCTGCCTACTCCGCCAGCAGGATTTACGGCTCACATCTTTCCCGGGTGTTCTGATCTTGCGGCTGAGGTACATTCCTTTGAAACCACCCCATCCACCCCACCCAAGAGTAACTCACTCTTTCTAACTTGAAGCCCGTCGCACAGAGCATGTCCAACAAAAGCTGAAACTTTGGTATTTGGCACTTGTCACACCCAAGGCATGGCTTTCCGAGATTTAGCAAATTCCAAAAAGGTCGATATGATTCTTCCTTTGTGTCACATACTCAAAACTTAAACTTTAATCAAGTTAGGAGATGTAAAGTTTTTAAATATAAGTGTGTCCTGGGCACATCAGCATATTTTGTTTTGCCAAACAGAAGAAAGTCTTGGGTTTTGAATTTGGTTGCAATTTTTAAACTCTAGGAAAGAGAAAAATCACTGTAACAAAACATCTGTACATACATTCATTTATTACTATCATCTGTGCTCCTATGACTGGCTCCAGTAGTGCTGGCTTCTTCAACTTCCCAATTAAAATCACAACATTTCCTCTGTATTTGCATTAACTTAAGGATGTATATGACTATGCCTGCCTTTAGAAGAAAGCCCTTCTTTTGAGTTTCATAATTCTGATTTTCTCAATAAATGTGTATATACACCATCTATGTATGCACATAAATGAATGAGAATGTCACTTGTTTCCAAACAATTATTAGAGGCAGTAACATACAAGGATTAGGGGAGAGGATGGTTATTACACTGACCTGCGAAACCAGCATTAAATAGTTGCTCCTCATTTCATCAGGAAAAAGGAATGTGCTCTGGGGAATAGTGCAATAGTCATAAAGTACTGACACAGCTAAACAAAATATCTGCCTGGTGCAGGTATTTCAGTTCTGGGAAGGGATGTAGAAAGGAAGAAAATGAAGTCCATACGGGGGTGGACAGGAAGAAATGAGGTCCATGTCCCTTTCTTTCAATTACCTATGAAAATGAAGACAGCAATCCATGTCACGTACACGAATGAAGAAAATTCTTGGGTTAATTCATCTCCGAGCATGTCTAAAGGTGGGAAGGTCTGCAGAGTGAAGGCACTCAGAATTCATTTCCCCACTGACTGAGAATTTTTATGCTCATTTCTCATCTGAAGGGCTCAATTTTTTTCTTGAAGGGTACACACAATGACCACCAAAGCTCATTGTGCAATTTTATTTTGAACCTTTGAAGGACAGCTTTTCTTTAAGAAATCGAACACAAAAACGCTCTTAATTAACCCGGTTTTTTTTTTTTTTTTTGCAAGGTGGGGCCCAAGAAGGACCCAGAGACTGGAAGTGTGAATTTTAATGCTTTGTTGTCAAAGGAGGAGACTCTGGACATTCTCACCACCTTATTTAAAGCGGAGTACGCTGACTAATACGTGAAGCTGTGCATTAATGGCCTAAATTAAGTTACAGGTATGAATTTTACATAAAACAGATTAATATTATATGTCATAATGGAATTTTAAATATTCCGTGTCCATGCATTTTTAATCTTTACGTGCTCTAATTTAATGCGCAAGGCAACTGCATTTCTTGAGCCCACTTTTGCATTTTAGATGGGGTAAAAGAATCTCCCCCTTCGTTTTTGTTTTATTCATATTCCCTTCACCAAAAACTGCATTCGATTAGGCATTCTTTTCTTTCCTTCTTCTTCTTTTTTTTTTTTTTCTACTTTTGCTAAGCTTTCGCATTTTTTAAAAAGAAAACGGAAAGGCTACACATTCCATTCCATCCTTATGGTTTCGGCAAATGTGAAAAGGCGAATAATGAAGCGGAGAGAGGGAAGGCAGAACAGAATGAACGTGCCCTCCTGAACAGCGCGGCTTTCTGAAGGCACTGGCGTCCCGCGCTATGAGGAGTGGCAGGTACCCGCCAGCAGGGCCCCGGCAGGGTGGGGGCGGCGGAGACTGAATGCCAGCCGCACATTCCCGCAGTTCTTCGCAGGAACTTCGCTCTCTCTTCTCCCCTCCCCTGGGCACGCAGCAGCCTGGCCGGACTCCCACCCACTTCTCTTTGCTCAGAACCCGGACCCACGGCGTTGACGGAATGGAGTGCGCTTCCCATTGGCCCGAGCGCCATTCCCCGAGGTGGCGCTGCTCGCCTGATTGGCTGGCCACTCCCGACCCCCGCCCACCCCTCCACCGGGTAGCCCGGCCCCCCGCCCCCCAGCGCCGCCCGGAGCCCCCGCCCGCGCCTCTCCCTCCGCGCGCCCGCCCGCGCGCCCCGCGGGCCCCTCTCGGCTGGCGCTGCGACCCGGCCCGCGCGCTGGCCCCGCCCCCAGCCCCGGCTCTATAAATGCAGCTGCGCGGCGGGCCGGGACGAGCGTAGTGGAGGAGGCGCGGTTGTGAGTAGTGCCGGGACAGGGGCGATCCCGGGCTCGGGGAGCGTGGCGGCCGCGGCCAGGCTTAGTGGGAGCCCCGAAGGGAGTGACCGGGGGACCCGGGCGGGCTACTTTTCTTCCGGTGCTTTTGCTTCTCCCTGTCTTTGATTCGGGCTGAGCGTCGCCTGCCGAGCAGAGATCCCCTCGCGAAACCCGGAGCGCCCCTCCGGTCAGTTGTTGGGCTCGGGAGCATCGCGGTGCCCCGAGCGCGCCGGGCGCGAAGGCAGAGGGAGCCGAGCCTGCCGCGGACGGGGCCCGGAGCTTGCCCGCCCGCCTCCCTCGCTCGCCCCGGCGGGTCCGCTCGCGCAGGGCGCAGGGCGCACGCGATGAAGGCGGTGAGCCCGGTGCGCCCCTCGGGCCGCAAGGCGCCGTCGGGCTGCGGCGGCGGGGAGCTGGCGCTGCGCTGCCTGGCCGAGCACGGCCACAGCCTGGGCGGGTCGGCGGCCGCGGCGGCGGCGGCGGCCGCGGCGCGCTGCAAGGCGGCCGAGGCGGCGGCCGACGAGCCGGCGCTGTGCCTGCAGTGCGATATGAACGACTGCTACAGCCGCCTGCGGAGGCTGGTGCCCACCATCCCGCCCAACAAGAAAGTCAGCAAAGTGGAGATCCTGCAGCACGTTATCGACTACATCCTGGACCTGCAGCTGGCGCTGGAGACGCACCCGGCTCTGCTGAGGCAGCCGCCGCCGCCCGCGCCGCCGCACCACCCGGCCGGGACCTGTCCAGCCGCGCCGCCGCGGACCCCGCTCACGGCGCTCAACACCGACCCGGTGAGAGGCCGGGGCGGGCACCGCGGGGGCGGGACGGGGGCGGCGGGACGCGGGCCCTCGCCCTCCTCCCGGCAGGCGCCGGCCGGGCATGACGGCCCCCTCCCCCTGCTCCTCCGGCCGACCCGGGCTCGGCGCGCGTGAGTCGGTGAGGACGCACAGGGCGGGACTCGGGGCTGAGCGCGCCGGGGGCTGTCAAGTCCCGCCGGAGCCTGGAGGGGCCCCCCGCGCTGCAGGCTGGGGTGGGGGCGTCTGCGCGCCGGCCCGATTTCCGAGGACGGTTCCCGGACCGGGGTGAGCCTGTCGCTGGCGCCCGCTCACCTTCGCCTTGGTGTTTGGTTGCTGTTCCAGGCCGGCGCGGTGAACAAGCAGGGCGACAGCATTCTGTGCCGCTGAGCCGCGCGGTCCAGGTGAGCGCGCATTTCCCGTCTCGGGTGGCCGGTCACCAGAGACGCCTGTCCCCGGGGGCTTCGGGCGCCAGGCACCGCGGTGTTCTCTGCCCCCAGCGTTTCTGAGAGCAAACTCCCAAGGAAGTAGACACCCTCCCTTTCCCCACCACCCAAGTAGCAAGTGAACCCGTACTTCGCCTTAGACCTCAAGGTTCACCCGCAGTGCAGACGGGCCAGCCCTTGTCCCCGCCGTTCCCGTGCTGCGCCTGGTGATCAGCGGGCCCTTCTGCCTTCCCTAGCCCCCGAAGGAGGGCAGGCACCCCCGTGGACATGGGAGCGGCCCCGGTGTCCCCAACCCCTGTGCAATCTGTCACCCACAAAGGGGGACGCGGGCAGGGCCCCGCAGTGGGTCTCCTCCTCGGACTTCCCGAGGGCCGCAGCTGCCTGCTCGGCGCCTGGCCCGGTGTCGGGCTGCGGGTGTTGTCTGACCTGGTGGTTTGTTTTGGGTTGTTGATCAAGCATGTCTTGAGTTTGGTCGGTGGCGCCAGTTAGTCTGCAGCGAGAAGGTTCACACACCCCCTCTATTCATTCCTCTTCCACAGGTGTGCGGCCGCCTGAGCCCGGGCCAGGAGCACTAGAGAGGGAGGGGGAATAGGAGAAGTTAGAGAAAAAGCCACCGGAGGAAAGGAAAAAAACATCAGCAACCCTAGAAACGTTTTCACTCGTCATTCCAAGAGAGAGGGAGAGGAAAGAAAAATACAACTTTCATCCTTTCTTTGCACGTCATAAACATTCTTACATATGTATTCTCTTTTGTCTCTTCATTTATAACTGCTGTGAATTGTACATTTCTGTGTTTTTTGGAGGTGCAGTTAAACCTTTAAGCTTAAGCGTGACCGGACTGATAAATAGAAGATCAAGAGTAGATCCAACTTTAGAAGCCTACTTGCTGACCAAGGAGCTCAATTTTTTGTTTTGAAGCTTTACTAATATACCAGAGCATTGTAGATATTTTTTTTTACATCTATTGTTTAAAATAGATGATTATAACGGGGCAGAGAACTTTTCTCTGCAAGAATGTTGCATACTGTATAGATAACCGAGTGACATTTCATACCATGTATATATAGAGATGTTCTATAAGTGTGAGAAAGTATATGCTTTAATAGACTACTGTAATTATAAGATATTTTTAATTAAATATTTTTTGTAAATATTATGTGTGTGTTTTTTTAATCTATGGGAATATTTCTTTTGGAAAATTATTTTTCAGCTCTGTTACAGAGCTCTTGATACCTTGAATGTCTTTTCTGTTTGGCCTGGCTTTTAATTTGTTTCTGTTTTGCCCAGTATAGACTTGGAAGTAACAGTTAGTTATAGCTAGTGGTCTTGCACGATTGCATGAGATGTGTAATCACAAATTAAACTTGTTCTGAGTCTATTCCAATGTGTTTTCTTTAACATAGACTGAAATCTTTGTATTTGAAGCATACATGTTGAAAAGATACCTTACCAGTTTTAAGTACAGGGTTTTATAGTGTAATATATACAGAGTAAGTGTTTGTTTTTGTTTTTCAACTGAGGTCAATATGGATTCTGAATGATTTTGCATATGGGATGGGAAATGCTTGGATCCTTAAGGAGTTTATGAAATCTGCTGTTTTATCAAAGTGAAGAAAAATTGCGAATCACTCTTCATTTTACACTAAAGCTTAATGTCACTAAGTTTCATGTCTGTACAGATTATTTAAATCATAGAAATGAAAAAATGTTCTCTGCTTGCTACCAAAGGACAGACTCTTGGAAATGAACACTTTCTGCTTTCCTTCCTCCAAAGAATATTAATAGGCAACAGTGAGAGAGAAAAAAAAAGGCATCATGGCAAATCCTTCAAGCAGGGATAAAAGTCGATCTTCAAACATTAACTTAAGCAGACCAAAAATTCTGATGACCGCATCTAGATTATTTTTTTATAAAAATGATTTTCACTATAGCTATGTTAGTTACGCTGAGCTACTGTCCAATCTCTTGTGATGTGTAACTTTTACATGTGAATATTAAAGTAGATTTCTCTGTCTTGTACTGTGATTTCTGGTCTCATTTCTTTAAAACCTTACCCTTATTTTTAATTTTTTTTTAAGGCTCTTTTTTTTCTCCTTAAGGAAGGTAGGACTAGGTTAGATAGGACTATCAGGGTTTGTGAACATTATGCATTTAATGTTATGGGTACTTTACACACAAGTTAGATGGAATTTTTAGAGTGAAAGAGAATTAAGTAGGATTTAATTGGGTGCTTTGTAAATAGTCAACTGTGTGTATAACGTGGTCTGTTTGATTTTTAAGAGGAAAGGATTTGTTTCAGATTATACAAGAATAAAAGTATTATAGACCCAAGGGACTTTTTATGAGGTCAAATTCAAATATTTATATGAATATGAAACACCATGGTCCCCAGTAGTCAGTTGAAGTGGCAATGTCTAAACAGAAATGAACAAAACTAACGCTAGTAGGTTAAAATCAATCGAAAGGTTTAAAAATTGATCCTATCCTCAGCATGTTATTTCCTTGGCTCTGATATTTTACTGGTCTTTGAGTATTTTTAGAATTTGATGTATTTGATGTTGAACCTTATAAAGGCAAAGAACTGCTTGTTTAGATGAGGTTTATTTTTATTTTTGATATTATTCATTCTTGTCACACATCAAGAAGAAAACACTAGAGCACTGCTGGAATTCCAAATCTGAAGAATTCTAACGACTGCATTCTTTGTTATTAAAAAGGGCACAATCCTTCCTTTTTATTTGGCAGTTTAATTTCAGTAGGAAGCATGTCACATGTGCACTGTTGGTTAGAATTATGCATCTGTCATGCCTGACTGCTGAACCCTACCTAAGCCTTTGGGCACAGTTTAAAACTTACGCTCGTGGACTATGAACCTCAAAACAAATGGATATTTCTGGGTTTTGAGGATGGATCTTACTCCTTAGTTAAAGTTTATATTTGGGGCATGAAAAACTAAAAAGAAAAAAGTGTTACAGATACTACATTTCAAAAAGTTGGCATTTTCCCTTTGGCCACTCAAGCAGCATTTGATGTATCTAAAGAAACAAAGTCATTGTTTATTTTTTTAAAAAATTATATGCAGTTGTACAAGATACTACATTCCATAGAAATGCTGGCTATGTCCTAACCAGGCAACCAGATAACAAAAACATTTTGAGTCTTTTATCTAGGTAGTTACTAATTATTCAGATACTTCATTTAACAAAGGAAAATATCCTGACTTCTCTCATTTCATTTGTAGACTTTTCATTGTATAGGCACAACCAAAGAGTCAGACTCGTTTAAAACCCCAGAAGGAGAAAGTCTCCCACACAGTGGATGTTGTTTCTAAGAATGTTATAAAATCCTGACATCTCAGACATCTCATGTTAAAGGAAAAATACCTTTTCATTTCAAAGAACTAATATACTTTGGTATTGTGTAAACCTTACTCAAGTTTATTGTCAAGCTTTAACTGCCTTTTTAGAACTTTTTAAAATTTTGACTCCACGAATCTATTGTATTAGTTGCCTTCTATAACAATAAATCTTCACTGAGCAAAAGGTTCTGGCGTTTGTGGTTTTTAATTGACTTTTACTGAGTTATGCATTTTTTCATTCTCAAGAATGGGTCTCTTGATGGATCACCTCAATTATTTACAGTGTTTCTTACCATGTTATGAAAAATGGCAAAATGAATGGAAAGAAAATCTAGTTTGAATGCTGGTGAAAGCTTCTCCACTCTAGTGTCTGTTTAGGAAGCAATATTCCTAAAGAAGGCAGCAGGATGATGTCCAGGGAAAACTAATTAAAAAAAAAAAGTTAATGCAGACAGAATTTATTTCACAGTAGTACAGAGCCAAATGAAACTGGCTCTGCCTTTCTGGTGCACTTTAATTATATATATGTTAATCAGTCCAGATAGCCCTTGGGTCTCAAAAGGGCCAAACACTAAACCCTGCAGGAAGGAAAACCTTATGAGGAAGGAAAACCTTCCTGTTTCTACTTTGCCAGTGCAGGAAATTAATTTAACCCGTCTCAGAATGAATCTTAATAGGGCTGCCCTCAGTAGGTATTCTTCAGATCAAGATGATTTCTTTAAATTACAACCCATGCTATTTTGCTAAAATATTAATTATATTAATTAGAACCATTGCCCAAAAGGTTTTAGGATTGTAACTTACAGTTCTACCTTGAGCACTAATTTGATCGATACTTTAAAAGATAAAATCCTTACAAAAGGGAACTAATTTGTTCAAGAGAGACAACCCGCAGTCATATACACTTAATTGAAAATCCTCTCAAATGGCAATGAATTTTTTAAAGTGTGTTTTGCATTGAAGTGCCTCCTTCACACTTCTTCATATCCTGGCTTCTGCTAAAAAGTTTTGCCTAAGTGCTAAAACTTAGGTCTCAACCACATTGCCAAAGGTTTTCTATACTATCAAAGCAAAGCAAGTCCATTATGAGGGTGCTGGAGTCCATCATTTTTAAGTCTTCACAGTAAATTCACACATGGGATATGAAAAGAGCTGTAAAAATTGAAGTAACTTGAACAGCCCCTCTGAGTCCATTAAAGAGTAAACACATCAGTTTCTGGGGAAAGAAGAACAAAACGCATTATCTGTATTCCACTGGCTAAGATACAACTGAAGAGGAATTGAACTTAAAATGTTGAAATAAAGAGACCCAAGAAAAATTTTCTACATGAATCCATGAAATTTTTGTCAGTAAGAAACCTCACACTTTAGCTAAGAATGATCTATGCCATTACATGAATATTAAGCAAAAGACACAAATTCTAGTGAAACGAGACACTATTATTTGCTTTTAATTACTGTTTCTCAATTCTTTATGATATAAAATACCTATAAGGACTTTGGAAAGGCATATAAAAGTCACATTTTAAAATTTTATATTTTATTTCAAAGTTTAATTTCCAAAGGAAAGACTGTAGTTGTAGAATTCTTCATGCAAGTTCATAGACTGTTTCTTAAGTATTTAAATATCCTCTTAAATGTTTCTTAAAATATTTTAAATGTTTTTCAAATACTACTTCCTTCATAAGGTTTAGCAGTTAACTGAGTGACTGTAGTTGAGTATGAGTATGTATGTCTAAAAATAGTTCCCTGACATACAGAAAAGTATCTTTCAAAAAGGATTTTTACTCTGAAAAGTAAGTAAAGTTTCCTCTATCTTCTCTCCAGTTTTAGTTCCTAAGATTGGGGATTTCCATAAAGGTGTACTTTCCATTTTTTTGGACTGCTATATCCAATCATACTATGTTTAAGCATAAGGCAGAACAGAAACGAAAGAACAGGTAAATCAAGTGTCATGTATAAATCATCTCCTAGAGTTTTTGGTTTTAACTTCACAATTTCAGAGAGAGAGAGAGAAAGAGGGAAGTTCTTATTTGTGTCAAACCTCAGAGAAAGTCAGGAAAACAGACGTAAACATAGACCAAAAATTTCAACTTACTTAAGCAATAATTCTTGGAAACCCTTTTCATACAAGTTTAACCTGAGTCCACAGCTGTAGTTAAAACAAAGTAGGCTTCTTTGTTTGAGACTTTTCTTTGCATGTCCTGCGGTGCCTAAGTAACCTTGTAAAATATTTGTTGAACTGAACTGAATGCCCCCTTAAGAGTCTCTTCTCCAAGCATGTAGTCACTCCTCCTTTGCCCTTTCATCTGCATTGAGTTGCAATTGAGCTTAAGACCAATATACCTAACTGCCTCTGGTCCTCTCCACCTCTGAAAAGGAGTAGATTCAAAATAGTATTTGATAGTCTTCCCCAAAACTGCCCCTCTTTCTGAATTCCTTATCTTGGCTGATGACAGGTGGCATCGCTCAAGTCAGACACCTGGGATTGTACCTGTTTCCTGCCCCATCCTATTCAACTGAGCACAAAAACTCCTGCTAGAACTCTCTCAGCTCCTCCCCAGCCTCCCAGCTACTCTATCAGTGTCTGTACATCCATTTCACATCAGAACTCGCAGTCAGCTCCTAGTCGAGTTTCCTTGCCTCAACTTTCTTTATCTTCTCTATTTCCCATCTGCTCTAACTGCATGACTCCTCAAGAGTCACGCTTTGCCTATTCAGGCAAGTCCAGTTTCTTGGAGCAGCATGCAAGGTCTCCTCATGACCTGGACCTATGGATCCTTCCAGAGTCATTCCCGGCTGGGTGCGGTGGCTCACACCTGTAATCTCAGCACTTTGGGAGGCCGAGGCGGGCGGATCACGAGGTCAGGAGATCGGGACCATCCTGGCCAACATGGTGAAACCCCGTCTCTACTAAAAATTCGAAAATTAGCTGGGCGTGGTGGTGTGCACCTGTAGTCCCAGCTACTCGGGAGGCTGAGGCAGGAGAATCACTTGAACCCAGGAGGTTGAGGTTGCAGAGATCATGCCACTGCACTCCAGCCTGGTGACAGAGCGAGACTCTGCCTGGAAAACAAAAAAACGAGGAATTCCCACCAGTCTTTTGTCTCCTCCACTTCTGGCTGCCTTCAAGCACACATGTTATGATAAGATCTTGCCCCCTACATCTAGACAGCAAAGCATGCGTATTTTGTTAGTTTTGACAGTGTGTGATTGATTTCCTGAGAGTTAAGAAGGGAGCAACTTCAGGAAGGACACACGTGGACTGTAGAACAATGCGGTGAAGGAGGGGGCACCTGTCCAGACGGCCAAACCACGTAAGTCAGCCTTGCCCACCTATAAGAGCTGAGCCATCCACATTCAAAATGGCATCCTCGTTCACTCTTTCTTTCTCTGCAGGTTGTGATGCCCGCTGCCTTGCCCCCAGACCCTCACTCTCACGCTTGGCTGTTGCTAATCTCCTGCCTGACCATCACTCAAGACTCGTTACCTCTTCAGCAAAAATTATCTGATGCCTCCCCTCCTCACCCCCAAACAGCCTCCCTGCCCCCTGCTATATTATAATGATTTTCACATGTCTGTGTTTCTGGTAGATCCCTGACCCTCCAAGGATTCCAGACCACAAGTACTAGAAGAACATTCCTGTAACTCCTTCTGCCAGCAAATCTAGCAAATTCTTTGCAGCTCAAAATTGCAGTCTGGAGATTTTCATTATCTTTAAAAGCCTTTGGCTGCCTTAAACATGGAAAATAGATAAGCTGCGTGTTCTTGAGAATGAAGGAGTGTGGTCAGCCTAGAGCAAAGAGAGCTGGAAGGAGAGACTGAGAAGGGGATAAGAGAGGCTGAGCAGATCCTGTATCCCCAGAAAAATAAAAAAGAAACAGTCCTGACCCATGTTGGAATAAGAAAACAAACACACGTCAGTGTCTGAGATGAAAATGTGGGGTAAGGAGAGAGGACTCCCCCTGACGTAGGTTGTGATGGGTCTGAGCAAGCAGGGGACTTGGGAAAAATTGTACAGTTAAGTCTCTGCGTGTGTTTCTTAGGCCTTTACTCTCGTGAATTGGCGAAGTGACGTGGGATGGATCAGTCACAATTAATGCAGTGAATCCTCATGAGTCAGTCTTGAAAGGGCAAGCTTGCTGCATGAATGGGAAAGACTTTCACAGATAGAAGGTTTCATTACCCCTGCCATGATCTGAGGCCCTAGAACAGGAATCATATAATTAGAAACCTGGAAGCTGGACACGGTGGCTCACACCTGTAATCCTAGCACTTTGGGAGGCTGAGGCAGGTGAATCATCTGAGGCTAGGAGTTCGAGACCAGCCTGGCAAAAGTGGCAAAATGACATCTCTACTAAAAACACAAAATTAGCCAGGCGTGGTGGTAAGTGCCTATAATCCCAGCTACTAGGGAGGCTGAAGCAGAGAATCGCGTGAACCTGGGAGGTAGAGGTTGCAGTGAGCTGAGATTGCGGAATTGCACTCCAATCAGCCTGAGCAACAGAGCAAGACTCCATCTCAAAAAGAAAAAAAGAAAAAAAGAAAAAAAGAAACCTGGAATATGTATTATAACATTCCTCTCATTTTCCAGGGAAGGAGACAGAAACTCAAAAGGTAAAATGATAGAGTCAGATCTAGAATCTGGTTTCCCCATCCCTAAGCCAGGGCCACAAAGTTCAGTGTGGATGGATTCTATTCCAGTTTACTTGAGTGGTTTATCTCGTTCCCTATCCTCATCTACAACTTGCCCCGCGTTCTTTCCTAAGAAGGTGGGGTTCAAATCTTGAGCAAATAAATATTAAATGCTGGACTGATCTGGCTGCCTTTTTAAAATGAGAGCAGAGGTAAAGTACTTTCATAACAAGAATCAAGAACTGCAAAGCTCTTGGACAAATGAGCAAAGGCAATTCAATGAAGAAAGATGCTCTTTTCAACAAATGATGCTGGAAAAATTGGATTAACTTAGGCACAGACCTTAAACCTCTTACAAAATTATCTCAAAATGGATCATAGACCATTACATTTTAAACATAAAGGGCAAAATCGAAAATTCTAGAAGAAAATTTTCTAAACTTTTCGAGAATTTTTCTAGAAAAAACATCTACGTGATGTTGGATTTGGTGATGAATTTTTAGATATAATACAACACCAAAAGCACATTCCACTAAGGATTTCAACCTGTGTTGCCCTCCACAATTATATCCATTACATGTGTGTGTACAGACCTATCCTTCAGTCTACGGGAACAGTGTGGAGGGGGAAAGGACAGAGACTCTTTGGCCAAGCCCAGAGACGTGGGTTCTAGTCAGAGGTCTGTGCCTCTTTAGCTGTGTCACCTCAGGCAAGTCACTTTTCCAGATTCCAATTTTCTCGTCCATAAAATAAGTATATAATAATCCTAACCTAGCTCAGAGGGTTCTTACAAGAGAAAAAGAAAATAACATATATGAAAATATTTACAAGACAATGGCTATAATTTTGGTATGTATAAAAATCATCTGGAGAGATCTTTAAATGATGGGTTTCTGAGTTCCACTAATCCAGGTTCCCCCACCACTGAGATTCTGATTTATCGGGTATGGGGTTACCACCCAGAAGTCTGCATAAGAGCTTTTCCCTGGTGAATGAGGCAAGTCTCCCAGGAACCCCATTTTGAGAAACAGTATTGTAAGCTACGAAATGATACGTAGGTGTACGCTATTATTGTTATGCCACACACAGTGTGTTTCTTCTACTCTTTGACACCGATTTCCAATTTTCCAAGAGCGCTCATCAAGTAAAGAGGAAAGGTTAATATAATACCAACAAAAGTGGCAATAATAGCTCATGGGAGGAGGGAAGCTGGTAATAGATGCCCAGGAGGGAGCTGTTGCATATGAGACCTTGGAGTCGGATCCTGGAGCAGGACTAGGGTCAGGATGCTGAGTCCTTCAACCCCTTGATTTTCATTCCAACCTAGCTATGTGTCAAAACGTTTACAATAACCCACTTTGTTTTCACACTAAAGCATTTTATTTTCTAAGGAAAAATCTAAAAGAAAGAATTTTCACCCTCTTCTATGTCCTTCCAAATCATTACCTTCTCTCATTACCTCTGTGTGATGTTTGGAGAAGCTACTAGGCATATGTAGGCAGCCATGAGCAGGATTGCTTTCATGGTAAAGAGATTCTTCTGGAAAAACAAATTTAGGAAAATATATTTCATTTCCCCTAGTGTAGCACATCATCCTAAGGGATTGCCTATAGCATGATGTAGAAAAAGAGGTTAAATGGCTGGGCACAGTGGCTCACGCCTGTAATCCAGCACTTTGGGAGGCTGAGGTGGGCAGATCATGAAAGGACATCGAGACCATCCTGGCCAACGTGGTGAAACCCCGTCCCTACTAAAACACAAAAAATTAGCCGGGCATGGTGGCACGTGCCTGTAGTCCCAGCTACTCAGGAGGCTGAGGCAGAAGAATCACTTGAACGAGGAGGCGGAGGTTACAGTGAGCTGAGATTGTACCTGTCGCCAGAGCAAAACTCCATCTCAAAAGAAAAAGAAAAAGAGGCTAAATGGTCTTTTCCCAACTGCTGCATTTGCCTTAGAACTATCCTAATTCATGACTATCTAACACTAAAATACTAAATCCACGTAAAATTGGGACAGGGTATAATAAAATTTAACTTATTTTCATATATTAGATTCCTTCTTCATAGAATTGCATATAATTTTCATGAATTAAAAAACAATGAAGAAAAAAACAGGTTCAATTCTTCTGAAATTGAATAAGATCTTTTATAAAAGGAAAAATCAGTAAGTTTGTAGAATTAGATTCTGAGCTCTAACACTTACTGTGGGACCTCAGGCAAGTTACTTAACCTCTCTGAGCCTTTTTAAAAACTTTCTCTTATAATGATAACACAGTACTACTCAGCCCTGAGAGTCTCCCCTAGCACAGTGTCAGGCACACGAGCTATTCAGTACTTGCTAAGTTCCTCTGCTCTAACATTTCTATCTGTATTCATCCTGCTGCTTCAAGGAGGTAGGTTTTCAGCAAGTCCCATGCTTACTGAAGAGGGACAGGAATGATTAGCGTGTGCCTGCCCTCTTCCAGTACGAAAATGAGGTTAAGAAGAATGGGAGAGCAGAGTATGTGTGTGTGTTCAGTCCATATGGAGGACAAAGATTTCAAAAATGCACAAACATTTCAGGGAGAAGAGGTGTTTAAGCCTTCCTAGTGCAGAAGCTATTTTCTGTTTCATTTATTTCTCTCCAGAATAAACCTGAATTCTCTGAGCACCGAGGACATAAATGACATAAACGTTGATGGGAGGAGAAGGATTTGAGGAAGGACGAGGGTTTGAGGAACAAGAAAGAACTGCAGGTGTGAGACAGCAGGAGAAACGAGGTGCCAGCTTCCAGGAAGCAAAAAGGAGGCCTTGTATCTGCTGATTTTGCTGTTAACATGGTCAGATGGGGTGCTTGTTTGCTTTCTGATCTATTTTCTGATAGTTAACTAAGTGGTCTAGGACTGATGTAAATGCTGAGGATGGAACAGAGGGAGGAACTCTATCCATGAAATCCAAGATTCAGGCTGAGTCAGTGGGCCACCCTAATAATCTTCTCCTGGTAGAAAAACAATTTTGAAAACCAGAGACATAATAATAGAGTGGTACAGAGTATACCAAGTGGTATTTAAGAGACAGATTAAGACTGAAAACAGCATAAAATTGATGTATTTCTTCATGTCTTAGAAAAATGTACCTTTTATAATTTATGTTTAACATCATTTCTGGTGGCTATGCTTCCCTATAAACTAAAGCTGAGATTAATTCAACAAGGTTGAGACACCCATATTTGGAAGTCTGTTATGTTCACTGAAGTAATTCAATGAATCAGAAAATAACAGATTTTTGAAATAAAATCAAACTCCCTCATTTTACCAAAAATGAAAGACTGCGACGCTTTAAGATGTGCCTTTGCAGGCTGGGCATGGGGGGGCTCAGTCCTGTAACCCCAGCACTTTAAGAGGCCTAGGCAGGAGGATCATTTCAGCCCAAGAGTTCCAGACTGGCCTGAACAACATTGCACAACCTTGTCTGTATAAAAAAAACCATTTTTTTTTAATTAACCAGACATGGTGGCATGTGTCTGTAGTTTCAGCTGCTCAGAAGGCTAAGGTGGGAGGATCGCCTGAGCCCAAGAGCTCAAGGCTGAAGTGAGCCATGGTCGCGTCACTGCACTCCAGCCTGGGTGACAGAGTAAGACACTGTCTCCGCAAAAAAATGAAAATAAAATAAAATGTGTCCTTCGGAAGATGACTTAAGGTAGGGACAGAGCTGCCAGCAAAATTTCAGGGCTTCCAACCCACGGTCAAGGAGCCTTTATTGAATTCAGTATACAGCAGAATCATTTGTATCATCAGAGCGTTTCTTTTTTTAATATTTATCTTAGGAGTTGTTTCTTTCAAAAATTTCTATTTGTTCTGATGCATATATTTCTTTTTGTTTTTTTTTTTAACAGATCATTTTTCTCTTACAATAATTCTGTAAACACAGCCATTCTTTTCGTATTTGTAATTCGAGGACTGACTGGAGTTATTTCTGAGAGGGCTACGTTCCTAAGAGAACGAAATTATTGTTTTTGAAACTCTAGAGAGGACTGCTCTGGCAAAAGAAATGTATCTTTTCATCAACAGTCATTTTGAGGTGAAAGATTTCATGATCATTCTTGACTATACAACCAACCGGGCGACTCTAAGGATAGCGAGAGGAGCTCCAGAAACTCTGATCGCAAAGGTACTAAACACCCTATCAACTTGTTGATCACCTTGCAGTTCTAATTTCCTGACATGTAAAACACCCAGTAAAAAATAATCTCCTGCCTCAATGTTTTAGAGAATGCAAAGAAATACACAGTCACTGCAGATCTGTGAGCTTTTGGCAAGTTTAGTTTTTTATTATGATACATATGAAGAGAATCCTCTTCACCAAAATCTGTAAAGGAGCTGATTAACTCAGCTCTGTAGCAACTGTTTAATATTAAATCAGTCCAAAATTTTAGGACATATTTCTCAGAAACCCTTTATCTAGCATAAGGTATGTATCTAGACACTATAGTATCTGTTAGTTTTAAAGTTATATATAAAAAGAAAATGTGCATTTTTACAAGTCTTGGTAGAAGCTCTTTACAGTTTACAGAATGAAACGTTGATAGAGCAAAAACTTTTTTATTCTTTCTAGAAATAAAAAAAGTGCTCAAAATAAAAGTTTCAACTTAGAGGTATTTTTTTTTTTGGATTAGATTGCTCGTATGGTTTCATGCTTTCTTAGAAGGTTGAAATGATTCTAAAATGCTTTTAAGAAAAACATCAAGAGTAAAGAGAATTACTTAAAACCAGGTCAAATAAAAAAAAAGTTATTAGAGATCTCATAAGCCTTGCAATATCATTTCAAGATTTATTTAAAAAATAAGACTGCCTTTTGTTCACCCTTCTTCCCCTGCCAAGACACAGAAACTCCTTGTGAAGCTGTGTTTAGGATCCAAACCACAGTATCATCTTTTCCCGGAAACTGAATCATAAAGAGGTCTGTTGGGTGATCCTAGGAACGAAATCCCAGTATTCCACAGGATGGGGGTAAGGTTTGTATTTTCAGCCTGAGGACTTCAGGCTTCTTCTCCTTCAGCAACCTTCCCTTCTTCTCCACTCCAGCTCCCTGCAGGCTCCCTGAATCCCCAGGGAGCTGGGGCCTGGCCTTCCTAACACAAACTCTCTTTCGTCTGGAAGTGCTGGGAAATCTCAGAATCACTTTCTCTCACATCTTGTAAATGGACCCAGTAGAGAAGCTCCGCACACACTTTGTGAGGAGGGTCCCACTCATTGCAGAGCATCGGCGAAAGCAGCGAGAAGACCGCTGAAGCACACACGCAGCCTCCTCACCTCCCACCCCACAGCCACTTCTCATGCCCTCCAGCCTTCACTTTGCTGACCTGCATGCAGGGTTTTATATCACTAAGTAATGGGCACAAGGCTGCCGTGGTGGACAATCTGCCTGCACTTTTCCTCCACTTCACCAAAGCTCCTCAGATCCCATTCATCAAATATTTGCTCTTACACTTAAACACACAATGTATGAAACACAAATTTCTGGTTCACCTAACACTTGCATGACGTGCGTTTTGAAAAACCAGTACATTTTCCTGCTGGCATTCCTCAAGTTACAGGCTTTCCTCGTCCTACAGGCAGTGCAAGTTATCTGCTGCCCTCTTTTGAATTTTAGGGCACACTGCACTCCTCCATAGGGCCTGGTGCCTGAAGCCAGCCTCTTCTCCCTGTCCAGGGGAAGCTTCGACCTTTCGGCTAATCCAGAGCCTGCTGGAACAGCACTTCAACTCTCCTTTTGAGAACTAGTTTCTCTGCTGGTGTTCTTCCAAAGCAAAAGCAAAACCCATTTTATAAAGCGGCAGAAGTATAGGGCTTGCTATTACTTGCTCTTTTCTTTTTTCCCAGCTTTATTGAGGTACAATTGCAAATAAACATTGTATATATTTAAAGGATACAACTTGGTGTTTTCACATATGTATACATTGTAAATGATCATCACAATTGAGATAATTAGCATATCCAGCACTTGATATCATTACCATTTGTGTGTGCATGTGGGTGCTGAGAACACTTACGATCTACCCTCTTATCAGATTTCAAGTACACAATGCCATATCATTAACTATTGTCACCATGTTGTACACTGGATTTCCAGAACCTACTCATCTTGCATAACTGAAACTTACACCAGCATCTCCTTACTCTCCCAGCTCCTCCCTGTAACTGCTCTTCTAAACCTGCTCTGATGAGCTTTATCTTTTTACGTTCCGCATGTAAGTGAGGTTATAGTTTTCTGTTTCTGGTTTGTTTCACTTAACATAATGTTCTCCAGGTTCATCCATGTTGTCACACACAGGAGGATCACCTTCTTTTTTAAGGTTGAAAAATATTCCTGTATGTATATATACACTACATTTTCTTTATCTCTTCATCCATTGACAGACATTTAGGTTGTTTCCATACCTTGGCTATTGTGAATCATTTCATTTCTTATCCGGCCGACCCCTCTGGGTTGCTCTATTAATTCCACTAAAGCACCTACGTGTAGTTCTGTTGATAAAGATACTGAAAGGAAGTCTGCCAGAATACGATCTGCAAGCCTGTCCAGCTGAAGATAGCCGTCCTTCCCAGACAGAAGAGAGGCTGAGGTTCTCACAGGAGTGTCAGGTCACAGGGACACAGGCAGCCCTTCTAGGAAATTAGGCCTGCTGGGCTGGGCATGGCTCATTAATCCAGATTTTGTGCCAAACTCCCGAGCAACTGCTGTCTGCTGCAATGGGATCATTCTCCAGTAACCACTGGGACCATGGTCCCTTCCTCAACCCCTCCCCAGTGACGTCTCCCTGTGCTTCCCTGACGTTCCCGGCTCATCAACTCTCCCATTTCCTTGTGCCCACCAAACACGAGAAAGAACATGTGAAAACATGCCGCATAAAAATAAAAAGCCCAGGCACAGTGGCTCATGCCTGTAATCCCAGAGCTTTGGGAGGCAGGCAGATCACATGAGGTCGGGAGTTCGAGACTAGCCTGACCAACATGGAGAAACCCCGTCTCTACTAAAAATACAAAATTGGCCGGGTGTGGTGGCACATGCCTGTAATCCCAGCTACTCAGGAGGCTGAGGCTGGAGAATTGCTTGAACCCGGGAGGCGCAGGTTGCAGTGAATCGAGATCGCGCCACTGCACTCCAGCCTGGGCAACGAGAGCGAAACTCCATCTCAAAAAAATATAAATAAATAAAAAGAAAGAAACTATTGCCATCTTTTCCTCAAGATTAT
>PVKP010006304.1:0-84042 GCA_004027715.1 Plecturocebus donacophilus
GGGTCTGGAGGACTGAATAGGCAATACCTAAACAGCAATTTTATTTGTGCATAGGGTCCCAATATATACCTTCAGCTTTCAGTAGCTGACGTCAACTCACATTGTTAATTCTATACAACAAAAGGGAACAGAAAGTTGCAATACTGCAAATCTGGGGGAGGAGATAAGAAACTAGTAACAGAAAAGGTACATAGTGAGGGGCCATAAAAGTTAGCAGGTGATTTTTCTTTATCTATTGTGTAGGGATTTACATTTAGAAAGGTAACATTCTTTAGAGGTCGTGTGAATGGTCACAGGGCTTAAGCAGTGTTTGGTAAACAATCATAAAACTAGCCCAGAACAGGAACCAAGGAAAAACACAATGTCTAGTAAGACCACACAGCCATCACTGGGCCATTATCTTAGCATCAGAGAGTCTGAAATAACTTCTACAGAATCATCCTTTAGTTTCTGCTTTCCCATAGCTCGACTGCCTCCAGGAGGGGGAAATGTGTCTGGGCTCAAGCTCACATTATGGTGGAGGCCTGGTCAGGGGGCCTCTAGTTGGAGCGTTCCCCACATTTATTCCTTTTTCAAGTAAAATTAAAGGAGAAAACAATACCCCCAGAGTTCTTTGCCACAAGATAGAAACATTCTTTCCATCCAGTTTCTCCCTTGGAGGTCACTACTATTTAGTCTCCCTAAACTGGTTTTCCAAGTCTTGCCCTTCTCCAAACTTTTACCAAACTGCTGTCAAAGTGATTTTTCAAAATGATCTCAAGATCCGTCAATGAGGATTAAACATAAGCTCCATAGTTAGCCTAACATGGCTTTTTCATGGTCTGGTCTCCAGCACCACTTTTTCAGTTTCATCTTTTTTTTTGTGATGGAGTCTCACTCTGTCATCCAGGCTGGAGTACAATGGCGCAATCTTGGCTCACTGCAACCTCCGCCTCCTGGGTTCAAGCCATTCTCCTGCCTCAGCCTCCCAAGCAGCTGGGACTACAGGCACCCACGGCTGCGCCTAGCTAATTTCTGTATTTTTAGTAGAGACGGGGTTTCGCTATGTTGGCCAGGCTGGTTTCAAACTCCTGACAGGTGATCCGCCCACCTTGGCCTCCCAAAGTGCTGGGATTACAGGCGTGAGCCACCATGCCCAGCCAGTTTCATCTTTCAATACAATCCTCTGCTCCTTGCCTGTTCCGCCCTGGACTCCTCGCGGGTTTCTGAACTGCCCAGCCGTTCCATCCCGCCCTATTCCGGCGCTGCACTTTGCTTCCGCGACGCTGCTTGCCCACGACTGCAAGTCAACCTTGGAGGCTACTTCTCCACTCCATCCCAGAGATGAAGCACTTCACTCTTGGATGCTTGAAAACGGTTAATATTTTCCCTTCACTTTTGGTTCCAAAATGTTTATATGAAATACTATGATCCAAGAACACAGACTGCTGCGCTTGCTTAACCAGGTCGAGTTGAACCACTTCACCCTCTCCGCCCCAGTCCCGGTGCGGTAACTCCCAGCCCCGGAGCGACCAGCCTGGCCCGACAGCGGAGGCCCAGGCCCGCCGGACTCGGGCGCCGGGACCTTCCCGGCAGGGGACAGCCCGGACAGGCCGCAGCCCCGCTTGACAGCTGAGGAAAATCCGCTCCGGCGGAGGGCGACGCTCGGAAGCCGAGAGTGACACCGCAAGGCGCTGGAACGGATCAGCGCCTTTCACACCTAAGACCAGCCTTCCTCCTCCTCACCCAGGACGCTCCCCGCCGCTTGTCTTGTCTTTCCAGCTCTCAAGCCTTCGGCCTCTCCCCACGCAGCTGACCAGGAAAGCAAGCCAGCGGCGCCTGGGGTCAGAGCATGCGCAGCAGCCTCAACGCGGGGTCCACCTCTCCGCCCCGGCAGCGCTGCCCGCGCATGCGCATGCGCATGCGCCGCGTCCGGGCCTCCCTCCAGTTGCCCTCCACGCGCCAGGTCAGAGGCCGTGGGGCGGGCCGCGGTGACGCGCGCGGAAGCGCCTTGTGGACCCTCGGAAGCCGCCTGGGCAGCAGAGCGTCTGCGGCCACAGCCTGGCACCCCGACGGGAGGGGCTCCGGATCGTTCCGAGCCGGCTGAACCCCTTCGGCCCCAAGCGGCCGCATGAGTCGGGAGACCATGCCTCAGCCAGGAGCCTGGCCGGGCGCGAGCTGTGCCGAGACACCGGCGCGGGAGGTTGGGGCCGCGGCGCAGGAGGGCGGGAAGGCGGCGGCCGGCGGGCAACCGCGGTCCGAGATGCAGTTCCCAGCTGAGCAGTGAGTGCACGGGGCGCGGGTTCGGGGCGGCGGGCTCGGTCCCCTCCGGAAGCCGGGCTGGGGTGAGGAGTCGTCACGGAGGGTCCCTGGGCGTCCTCAAGTCTGAGTGAGGCCGTCGGCGACAAGGAGGAATTGCCAATTTTGCCCAGTGTCCGAGTGCAGATTTTTCCCCCAGAGCCCCTCACAATTCTGGTCACACGGTGCCTCCTCTCCCGTCTCATTTTTGATATCTGCATGTCTGCAAAGTTAAAGTTCCAGAAACTTGGGAAGCAAACCTGAGAAGCGATGTGTTTTATTACTAACTCCCACCAGATCTTTCCTCCAGCTTGGCACAGGGAGGAAGTGAGGTCGCCCCCGCCGCAGCCGCGGGAGAACGGAGCCGCGCGACATGAGTTCTTGGAGGCGATGTCCCACCTGTTGGACAGACTTTGGACCGACTCCGACCCATTCTCTTTCACCCTTTAATGGCCTGACTAGTATCCCTTCCCCCTTTTCCTTTTAAAAAGGAAGGTCAGTGCTGGTTAGATCAATTCCTTACTGTACTGTGAAGAAGACGATTTGGGAAGAATTCATAGTTTCTGCAAGGGACGGGAGTACACGTGGAAGCAGAATAGAAACTCAGAGTGAAACTTTTCCACACTTTAAAGTTCTAGGCACCTATAAATGCCCTTGTAATTTAAGAAATAATGAAAGCACCCAGACAAGCAGTTTGACAGATATTTTAATTGACTGGAAATTTAAATTTAAGCTGTGTTTAAATGCAAAAAGCACCGCTAGAACTTTAGGGAAAAAAAATCCTAAAAAGGGGTCCTTTGGAGGCCTGTTAGGTGGATATTTTGTTTAATAACACATTTGCATAGTACTTAGACATTCTCATTTGTTGAGAATCCCGTTGGAATGATGTTATTCACACTTAATGGGTTAATGGTCACTGGAAAATAAGATAGAGTCGGTGGTCTCAAACTCCTGCCCCCAGAACTAGGCAGTAAGTGAAGTAAGTTAGTGAAGTTGGCCAGGATCTGGAGAGATTGTCTCTCTTTTGGGAGGCAGGGTCCCCTAAGCTCAAGCCTGTAGTTACTGCGTCTTTATTTAAAGAATCCAGCTATTTGGGGTTTTGCGTGAAATATGCTGCTTTTTAAATAGTGGCACTTTTTTTTTTTTCAATTGAAACCACTGTACACACTCGTGTGAGTTGATGTGTCCTGTGGCAGCCAGTTTGCTCTCTGGGTTAGAGTCTGTATTAGGCCATTTTTGTGTTGCTATAAACAAGTATCTGAGGCTAGGTAATTTATAAAGGAAAGGGGTCTAATCAGCTCGTCGTTTGCAGGCTTTACATGAAGGTTGGTGCCTGTATCTGCTTGGCTTCTGGTGAGGCCTCAGGAAGCTTTAACTCATGGCAGAAAGCCAAGTGGGACCAGGCAATCACATGACGAGAGAAGGACCAAGAGAGAGAGGTAGGGGTGCCACAAAGTTTGAAACAACCACATCTGGTGTGAACTTGGAGTCAGCACTCACCTGTCACCATGGGCATGGCACTAAGCCATTCATGAGGAATCCAAATACCTCCCACCACACCCCACCTACAATACTGGGGTTTATATTTTAACGTGAGATTTGGAGGGGACAAATATCCAGACTGTATCATTCTGCTCCTGGCCCCCCTTCATGTCCTTCTCACATTAGGAAATATAATAATCTCTTTCCAACCATTCCTTAAAGTCTTCACTCATTCTAACATCAAGTCCAAAGCCCTAAGTCTCATCCAAGACTCAGCTCCTTCTACCTATGAGCTTGTGAAATCACAGACAGGTTATTTAATTTCACAAATTCCTGGGACATGGACACAGTGCAGGCAAATTCTTTGCTAGGACATAACGGGTGACCTTTACTACAGTTCCCAATAACTTCCTCATTTCTATCTGAGACCTCATCAGCCTGGCCTTTAGTGTTCATATTTCTTTTTATTTATTTTACTTTATTATTATTATTTTTTATTGAGATAGAGTCTTGCTCTGTTACCCAGGCTGCAGTGCAGTGGCGCAATCTTGGCTCACTGCAACCTCTGCCTCCCAGGATCAAGCGATTCTCCTATCACATCCTCCCGAGTAGCTGGGATTACAGGCATCTACCACCGTGCTTGGCTAATTTTTGTTTTTGTTTTAGTAGAGACAGGGTTTCACCATGTTGGCCAGGCTGGTTTCGAACGCCTGACCTCAGGTGATCTGCCTGCCTCAGCCTCCCAAAGTGCTCGGATTACAGGTATAAGTCACGGTGCCTGGCCACTATCCATATTTCTATCAGCATTTTGGTCACACTCATTTAACCAGTTTCTAAGACTTTGCAAACTTTCCCTTGATTTCCTGTCTTCTGAGCCCTCTAAACTCTTCCAACCTCTGGCCACTACCCAGTTCCAAAGCTGTTTCCACATTTTCAGGTATCTTTATAGCAGTGCTTGACCCCTCAGTACCAATTTTTTGTATTAGACTGCTTTTGCACTGCCATAAAGAAATACCTGAGGCTGGGTAATTTATAAAGAAAAGAGATTTAATTGGCTCATGGTTCTGCAGGTTGTACAGGAAGCTTGGTGCCTGTATCTGCTTGGCTTCCGGTGAGGCCTGAGAGAGCTTTTACTCATGGGAGAAAGCCAACCAGGACCAGGTGATCACATGGTGAGAGAGGGAGTGAGGTGGGGGTGAGATGCCACAGACTTTTAAGCAACCAGATCTTGCATAAACTCAGAACACACTCATCACCAAGGGTGTGATGCTAAGCCATTCATGAGGAATCTACCCCCATGATCCAATCACCTCCCACTAGGCTCACCTCCAACCCTGGGGATTACATTTCAGCATGAGATTGGCGGAGTAGGAGGTGGGGAGAAGTACCCAAATCATATCAGAGACTTACCTCAGACTCTGCAGAAAGTTAAATAGGGGATCTCTTGTCCCCAACTCCTGCTCCATGGGCCCATGCTGGTTCCTAATTGCTGCTTTGCCTTCCTCCTGCCCTGGTGGTTAGAACCATGTGCACTTAATTTGATGCTCTGTCCCATGTTGCACCTCAACCCCAGCTGTTTCATGCCCCCTGGGCAGGGCAGAAACTTTGAAGCCAGACTATGTTTTCCAAAGTATACGTGGTTATTTGGCAAGTTTTCTGGTGGATATGATTCTCAGTCTGAACACCTATGAAAACAGACAATGGTAGGAAGAAGTGCTCTTTCTTGAAAAGTTTTTGTGGCACAGGTGCCTCTTCTGTCTGCTGCTAGTGGAACTATATAGACTTAGAGCTGAAAGGAATGCAAAAAAAGCTAGCCTAGGTTTGTCATTTTACACATTTGCAGATTTGTTAAGTGTAGCTTGGCTAGAGACCCTGATGCATCGGTAGGAACCTCCCCTGTCTCTTCTGGGCTTCCTCAGCAAAACTAGGCAGAGAGACATGGTTTATAATGACAGCCAGCCTCGCTTTTTTTTTCCCCCTTGGTTTGCTTCCCAAGTTTGCCTACCAATAGATGTTCTAGTTTGTGTGTGTGTGTGTGTGTGTGTGTGTGTGTGTGTGTGTTTTAAGCAGCTTAATTTTGTTTTTTCATTTTTTTTATGTGTTTGATTATCTCATTCTCTTTCATCTCTCATAAGATGGGGCGGAATAAGAGAGGTGAGTTTAAGATGTCACCTTTTGAACATCATGTCTTAAATTTTGGACTTTTTAGCCTTTTTCCATCTTTCTGATTTGGCAGTATCTGGTAGTGGGCTATTTCTCTATGCTATCTTCATGGGCTAGAGAAACTGTACTACAGGTATCATATAAACATAAAGTTTGCAATATAAGGTATTTATGTCTATTCTTGCATGATGATATATACAGCTTAATAGTTGAGTATCAATTTAAATAGTGTAATGTCCATTTTTAGTCGATTTTTTTTATTTTTTGTCATTGGAGCCAAGGCCTTTCTTTCCACCCAGATCATTGGGTTTGCTGTGCAGAGGAATCATTTAAAATGTTTGCACTTAGAAGCATGAACACTGTAAGACTGTAGAAGTTTTGATATATCCTCCAGAGTCATTTTTAATACATTCAGTGGACAGTAATTACAAATGCAAATCATAGCCCAACTTCTGCAGCTGAATTAGACATTCGGGATGTGATTCTGAAGGCTGCAGTGATGGGTAGAGAAAGAGATGGCTTATTTCCTAGGCAGCACAGTAGGTTACTCTGATTCCTTTCCACTAAGCTCATCATATTTCACAAGGGAGAGAAGTGAAGGAAGAGAAACATGTAAACCACATGGATCAGCTACTTTATTTTTGTTTGTTTGTTTGAGACAGGGTCTCTCTCTGTTTCCCAGTCTGGAGTACAGTGGCACCATCATGGCTCACTGTAGCCTCAACCTTCTGGGCTCAAGGGATCCTCCCACCTCAGCCTCCTAAGTAGCTGGGGCAACAGGTGCATGCCACCATACCCAGCTATTTTTTTTTTTTTTTTAACTTTTTGTGGAGACAGAGTCTTACTCTGTTGCTCAGCCTAGTCTTAAACTCTTGGGCTCAAGCAATCCTCTTGCCTCAGCCTCCCAAAGTGCTAGGATTATAGGTGTGTGAGCCACAGCACCCAATGAGAAGCTACTTTGTAATTGCAGTTTTTCTTTTCCTCCCTCCCTTTCTATCTCCCTCCCTCCCTTTCTTTCTTTTTCCCATCCATTAATCAGCGCATTTGAGAGATGTGGTTGGCTTACATCTGGACAAGCCCTAAGGGTGGCTGAAAACCTAACTTAGGGTCACATTTGAGGAAATCTTATGAGAGACCAGATTAGTCGACATTCTTTAAGCTTCCTCTGCTGATCTCATATGCTCTATCCCCTGCTTACTCCACCCCCAACATGTGACTCCTGCTGTATTTGGTTCTGGGACATGGTTGGTGGCTAGGCCAGAATTTCTTAGGGAATTGAGAAGAGACTACTCCATGGCCCTTCTCTGAGCGTGAGATAGGATTTGAATTTGTGGAGGCATACTGTTGGTGAATCCCTGTGAAATTGAAAGCCATTTTATGTATGTTTCTGGGCTTAGGTTCTAATGAAATCTGAAATCTCAAAGGGGCTGTGAACAAAAAAAAGTGGCACATTGTTGTTCTTGTGGATGTATTTTCTGCCTCACTCCACCCCTAGATACTGCTACAGTTTGGAGTAGGGATAAAGTCCACTTTCTCCTAACCTGATGAAGAGCCTGCTTTGGGGTCCAGAGCTGGGATGTCGCTAAGAATCAAACCTTATTGAGAGTGGCTCATTGACCCCAGTTACCTCTGAAAGTCACATGGAGTAGCATGAGCCAGTCATGGAAAATCTACTTGCAGAAGAGGGTGGAATTTTGGCCTGGATGCCGGTACTTTCCTGTATTTGATGAGTTGTTCACCCATCTCTGAACCACAAGTGGTGGAGAATGGCTGGGTTGAGTGGTCTTTGCTTTTCTGTGCCGGTGTGGGAAGGTGTGTTAGTGTCACGTTAGTTGACAGTGTCTCACCAACACTGCCTTAGTGTTGCCATTAGTCTCATCGGACAGGCTAAGTTAAGTGTGAACTGCAGGGTTCAAGTCCAGAGAGTTGAATTTAAAAAGCCATACTTAATTCTTTTAGACAACCAAGGGGAACAATTTTTAAAAGGTTCATAATGGCAAGTGATTAAAATTCTGTTGTGTTAGCTTTGTGTATATAATAGAATTTTTTTTTTTCCTATTACATGTTTACTTGAATCAGAAATTGAAAAATTGACTTCACAGAAATGTCTTCTGCTTCACTGAGCTCTGTTTTTAAATCATGGCTTTTGTTCTTGGGAATAGTGTAATTTTGTGTCTGTATAGTAAGCATGTTTAAAATAAGTTTTCAAAAATTGGTTGGTATGCAGATGTTTGAACAGTGCAGGTGGTTCCAGTTATAATTTAGTATGCAGCATGTAGCTTACTCAGTTGGATAAATTGCCTTAATATCAAAAATAAAATATTTTATCTCTAGGTTCAGACAAAACAGGTAAATAGGCCAAGGATGGTGGCTCATGCCTGTAATCCCAGCACTTTGGGAGGCCAAGGCAGGCAGATCACCTGAGATTAGGAGTTTGAAACCAGCCTGACCAATGTGGTGGAAACTAGTCTCTACTAAAAATATAAAAATTAGCTGGACATGGTGGTACACACCTGTTATCCCAGTTACTTGGGAGGCTGAGGCAGGAGAATCGCTTGAACCTGGGAGGCTGAAGTTGCAGTGAGCCGACAGCACGCCATTGTACTCCAGCCTGGGTGACAACAGTGAAACTCTGCCACACACACACAAAAAGAAAATAGGTAAAAGAAAACACAAAAAGAAAATTTGGTTTTAAAATTTAGGCTGGGCTTGATGGCTCATACCTATAATTCCAGCTCTTTGGAAGACCAAGGCAGGAGGATCTTTTGAGCCCAGGACTTTAAGACCATCCTGGACAATATAGTGAGACCCTGAATTTATAAAAAATTTAAAAAATTATTAGGTGGATGTGGTGGTGCATACCTGTGGTCCCAGCTACTTGAGGCTAAGGTAGGAGAACTGCTTGAGCCTAGGAGGTCGAGGTTGCAGTGAGCTGTGGTTGTATGGCTGCATTCTAGTCTGGGCAACAGAGTGCAATCCTGTCTCAAAAAACATATAGATAATTTTTTAATTGAATTATTTTTAAATTATACGTATTTATGGGGCACCTAATGATGTTTTGATACACATTCCTATAGTGATCAGATCAGGGTAATTAGCATGTCCATCATCTCAAACATTTATCATTTCTTTGTTTTTGGGAATGTTTAATATCTTTTACTTAGCTGTTTGAATCTATATAGTAGATTATTAACTATAGTCATCCTACGATGGTATAGAAAACTAGAACTTACTCCTTCTATCCAGCTGTAATTGTATCCTTTATTTGTATCCTTTAACAAATTTTAACTGTGGAATTGATTGTGACTGCCAGGAAATCAAGTCATTTAGACTTTGGCTTAACTTTTCTTTAACATAGAACTTTTTGCTTTGGTGATCATCTGAGTCATTGAGCTTCAGTGGTTTCTTCTGTGTCAGAGTGGCAACCTCCCCACTGCCACCCCAACTTGACACACAAAAGGTTACCAAATCCCTGTTCCTCTCATTGTTTTATCATCTTCCCATCCCTAACAAAAACCTAAACTCTGTACCTGTTTCAGATTCCCAGGTTTTAGTATAATTTCATTTTATCATTCTTTTCAGCTTTCTTATTTTAATACTTAATTAAAGCAAAAGTTTATTGAGTGAAGCATTTTTTTTTCTATTTGATGAAATTTTATTCAGCAACAGAAAGGAAAGAGTAAAGCATTTTTAAAATAACATTTTTATTTTTATTTTTTTGCTCTGTTTCTTCCTTTCTTTCTTTTTGCTTATCTCTATATTAGATGGGTAACTATTTCATTCTGGCTGCGAAATGTTCTCCTTCCTGAATATATTGATTGAGTTTCATTGCTCAAACCTAAAACTTATTCTTCCGGATTATTTTTTAAAATTTAATTAATTAACTAATGAATTTTTTGTTTTAGTGACAGGGTCTCTGTTACCTGGGCTGGAGTGCAGTGGTGTGATCATAGCTCACTGCAGCCTCCAACTCCTAGGCTTAAGTGATCTTCTCTCCTCAGTCTCCTCTGTAGGGGGGATTACAGGTGAGTGTCAGCACACCCAGCTGATTTTTTTTTGTTTTTGTAGAGGCGGGGTCTTGCTTTGTTGCCCAGGCTGATATTGAACTCCTGGCTTCAAGCAGGATTATTTTTATTTTAATAGTGTCTTTAGTAAAGGTGATATTACATTTTCTGTATGTCCTTGGTGGCCATGAAGTAAGCAAATGTTCACGCACAGGATCTGAGTGAAATCCAGTTGTGGTTAAAGCAATTTGAATATACTCTGGTTCTCTTATTCTTCCGTTTCTGCTTTGCTTTTTTCATATATCCTAAATCACTGCTTTTTATTTCCAGCAATTTCCCATTCAGCTTCCCTTTGCATTTAGTTCTGTTTGTTCTGCTGTTTGTTTTTTTCCTTTCCTGTTGGCCTTCATAGGAATTTATATTTATAGGATGGAGAGTCACTTGTTTAGAGAACCTCCTCCAGGCATTGGTTTTGGATTTTGGTTATTTTGTAGATTAAAAAGGAAGAAAACAAAAGTGGAGCCAAATGTGCACTATAGTGGATGCAGTATAGCCACTTTCGCTCAAAGTGCAATTTTCATGACAAATATATTCATAGATATAGACTAAAGAACTGGAAGAGGAACCATGTAGCTTATATGGCCTCTTCCTGTCTTCTCATTTTGAAGATGAGAAAACCGAGGCCAAGGTTGGGCAAGTGGCTTGCCCAAATATATGCTTCCGATAATGATACCATGAAAGTAATTTTCTTAAATGACTTTTACAGGATTAGAATTTGTCTCTTATAAAGCCAGGAAGGAGACTGAAAGATGTTGTTAAATTATTAAGAGAAGAAGGAAAATATTTGGTCACTTTTTATTTTAGGCCTTTGATGTATGGTCCCCATGAATCAGGTTTCTGTTTGTTTTTAACTCTGGCATGGGCTCCAAGGGTGACATCACACTTTTTGCTTGAAATCTCACTGGAAGCAAGAGCACATGGAAAGTACCTTTTTCTGATACTTGTTCCCTCATCCTCACACTTTTAAAATACACACAGTTACATATTTAGAGAGAAACAAATAAAAAATGATCATGGTCAGGTTGTTCATTAATACTTTGCACCAGTGGGCATCAAATGAAAATTAATAAGAATAGCTACCTTAATTTTGAGTGCTAATTATTTTCCATGAATCTGTTTCTTACAGTAGCCCTTTGAGGTGAGTAAAGGGCTACTGCCATTTTGACAGGTGGTTAAATCTAGGTGCCGAGAGATGTCGTTACTCAAGTCATACAGCTAATATGGGCTGGAATGAGGAGTAGTTAAATAAACTCTGGCAGTCTAATTCCTGGATTCCCATTCTAACCATTGCACTCTGCAGGGGACTTACCCAAATGGCGTGCATTGTGACATGTTAGGCAGTGTCAGGTCAGGAATTGTGAACCATTCAGGAAGAGGGAACATCTGAGTGAATCACAGATGTACGGGCTCACAATAGTGTTGGTCGGGCGTTTGGACTGAAGTGTGAGTAGTGCATAGGGAAATAATGGGATACAGGCTAGAGTGGTGGGTAAGGTCGTAATTTTGATGTTAGTTTTCTGAGTGTTTGGGAACCACTGAAAGGTTTTAATGGGGACATGTGTGACTCCCTTCCACAGTCTGCCCCTCACAGTACCTCTTCATCTGTCTTTTGCCCTCTGACCCCTTCCTCTTTCTCCCAGCTATACTAGGCCATGTACCAGGAGTGGAGCTAGGGTGATGAGGGAATTGGGGATAGGGGTATCTCAGTCATTCACTGAATTTCTTTTTTTGTTTTTAGCCTGGCACCTCCTCCTTCCTGTGTTTCATTGAGTCTTCAGCCTTGTGTGAGGATTGGATATGCTCTCATAAGGCAGAAGTATGGGGAATCGAGGGTCTGATCATTGCTTATGTGAACATCAGCAGTTCTCCTTGTTTTCTGCTCAGTGTGTTACTCGTGCTCCCTAAAAGACTTGGTAATTCCAATTCCTGAGCATTTCTGGAGTTCTGCCAGGTTTTCTAGCTTGCCTTCCACCAATGCCCATCCACCAGCCTTGGCTTCCCTGTCCTGTGTCATTCATCACTTCATCTGCTTTCCACCTCTTCGGACTTTCACTCGCCTTCTGGTTTCATGAAAGAGAGAGTTGGTGTTTCTATTTCCCTTTATTGTCATTTTGAGATGAATCTTGAGGGAAAAAGGAGGCGTCTTCAAACCAGAAGTCCCATTCTTCATCATTGCCTAGCATCTAATGGATTTTTTCCCTTTGTAGTACTTAGTGGGCTCTTGTTAGTTAACTAGAGCACTAGAGACTCTTAAGGAAACTGTGAGTAAGAAGTCAGTAGTGGTGGGACATGGAAATATATGCCACAGCTGTATGAGTGGCTCGTTGAATGTGGGGTCAGGAAGCAGGAAGAGTTCGAGGAGGTTTTTCAGCTTTGGCAATTTGTAATTGGTAGTCTCTTCTTGTTTTTAAGGTAGCTGTTGTTGGGTTTGCTTGTGACATGTTACAAAGGTCGGCAATGGGCCTGCATTCCTATATAAATACTTTTACCAGCACTATCTCTGTTCTTGGAACTTGACAGAATCAGTTCAGGAGCTTCACTAATAAGATGCATGCTATGATGTCTAGATATATAGTTGAAGCATTAATAGGCATTACAAATAAAATGACCTCTGAACCATGTAGTAAATGAAGTGATGTAACTTATCTTATTTAAAGTAAGAAATTCTGAAGTAGAAGAAAGTGGTGTGATAGAAACATACACATCTTTATCCTTAACACATAAGACCCATGTTTTATCAGATTATCATCATATAAAGTGAAAAAAATTAAATCCTTAGTGTATTATGCGTTTTGTAAGCAGCTGTGTAATAGGACGGAAAATGTCAGTGCAACAAGTGTTTGAAAATGTCTGCTTTGGTATGATTTCAGTGAGGAGGACATGTACCGTGCTGCAGATGAAATAGAAAAGGAGAAAGAATTGCTTATACATGAAAGAGGGGCATCAGGTATGTTTGGAATTGTTTTATTTATAGAGTTCTTATTTATAGCAGAAAATGCGGTTAAATCAGTGTATCCATTTTCATAAAATACCAATGTGTACTTAGGAAATATGTATATGGTCTTATCAATATTGATTATTTGTTTTGGTGAAGTATGTTTAGAGACTGTTGTTGCCTGAGGTTTTTAAATTTTAATGCAAGCATTCCCTCTGCATTCTTTACATTCATATCATTTTTCTCACCTATGAGGATTGTTTTGTTTAATCTCTTGACACCATCCTCTCTCTGTTCTTGATTTCCTTATATTCTTAGAGGGAGGGTTCAGATTTGAAGTGCATTTTTCATTTCAAATGGAAAGACTTAACTGAGAAACTGGTCGTGCACATCTTTGCATGCAGATGGCCATATGAATGTGATTAAGTAATGAGAAACACAGTGATGGGATCAGTAGCACAGAGTCTCATCATTTTTGTGATTTCATGTCTGTGTTTTTCTTGTCTTGCCTGATCTTACCCTCACTAGGACCCATTGCTGCTGGAGTGAGGTGTTACTCCTGGCCCCCTCCACTGGTCCATGGAGACTTGGCTGGCAAGGTTGCATATGATATACATCCTTAGTTCCCTGACTGCCCTCATGCAGGAGCCGCGTAGGGATACTCTGATTTTGGGATACCCCATGAATAATCACAAGCGGCATTTTCTCTCTCATTACCTGTCTAATGTATAAGAAGACTACAAAAAAGGTTATGGGAAAATGGAATTAAAAGAAGGCTGGGTGTGGCAGATCATACCTGTAATCCCAGCACTTGGGGAGGCGGAGGTGGTTGGATTGCCTGAGTCCAGCAGTTTGAGACCAGCCTGGGCAAACAAGGAGACCCTGTCTCTACAAAAAATACAAAAATTAGTCAGGCGTGGTGGTGCATGCTTATGGTGCCAGCTACTCAGGAGGCTGTGGTGGGAGGACCACTTCAGTCTAGGAGTTTGAGGCTGCCAGTGAGCCACGATTGCACTGCTGCACTCCACCCTAGGTAACAGCGAGACCCTGTCTCAAAAAAAAAAAAAAATATATATATATATAAACTTTATTTCTCAACATAAGGTCCATCAGTTTCAAGCCACTTTTAAATGATGATACCAGCCGTTTGTTGAACTCATCCCTAAAAAACTGACAGGCCTGGGAATTTAATGACATGAATGTAGCAGCCTTTTTTACATTACAAGCTGAAGAAAAATGTGTGTCCTTTTTAAAAGGCTTCTTAAGATTAGGAAACAAAAGGAAGTCAGAAGGAGCCAAATTAGGACTGTAAGGTGATTTCTCATCAAAACTCTTGCCCTTGTTTGAGATGAAGGAGTAGGAGCATTGTTGTAATGGAGAAGGTCTCTTGGTGAAGCTTTCTCTGGCATTTTTCTGCTAAAGGTTTTGCTTTCTCAAAACACTCTCAGAATAAGCAGATGTTAATTGTCCTTTGGCCCTTCAGAAAGTCAACAAACAAAATGCTTGAACATCCCAAAAAACTGTTGCCCTGACCTTTGCTCTTGACCAGTCTGCTTTTGTTTTGACTGGACCCCTTCCACCTCTTGGTGGCCATGGCTTGGGTTGTGCTTTGTCTTTAGGATCGTACTGGTGAAGCCAGGTTTCATCTCCCATTACAATTCTTTGAAGAAATGCTTCGGGGTCTTGATCCCACTTGTTTAAAATTTCCTTTGAAAGCTTTGCTTCTGTCAGCAGCTAATCTGGAAACAGTAGTTTTGGCACCTATGGAGTGGAAAGTTTGCTCAACTGTAATTTTTTTAGTGAGAATTATGTAAGCTGAACCAGTTGAGATGTCTATGATGTTGGCTATTGTTTCTGTTATTAATTGTTGGGTCCCTTCAATTAGGACACAAGCAAGATTAATATTTTCCTCCTGAATTGATATGGATGGTCTGACACTGCAGGTTTCATCCTCAGCATCGTTATGTCCCTTATGAATACCAGTTATCCATTTGTAAGCTGCTTATTTCTTTGGGGCATTGTCCTTATAAACTGTTTATAAATCATAAGTGATTTCACTATTCTTTCACCCATGCTTCACCATAAATTTTATGTTTTTTCTTGCTTTAATTTTAGCAGAACTCATGTTACTCTAACAGGGGCTCTTTTCAAACTGATATCTTATCTGTCTCAGTGCTTTAGACTAGATCCTGTTCATACATGTTATAAAAAGTTAGTTTGAGTTTATCATGGTGCCAAAAAAAATTGAAATCCATCCATAGCTTTTTCATAAAACTCATTTTCCATGAACCTTAGAAGACCCTTGTCTGTGTTCTGCTTTTGAGAACTAGTTTCTGTTTATGGCGAGCAAAAGCATTGCCATGTGTGATTAGGAACAAATGATACACAGTGTGGTTTTTATAATACTTTTTGAGCCTTTCTCAAGTTGTTGGTGAAGACTTCACTGTGGTAGCCACATGAGATATTCTTTGTAGTGGTGTTATTGGGGCTGCACTGTTCCAGTGTTCCATGAAACTTCAGAGAATGCTCAGTCTCTACTGCTGTAGTTGCTCAAAATTTCATGTAGGGTGCAGTGTCCTCATTAGTCAGATTCCTAAGAAGAAAGTATGTATTCAGCTGGTGTTTGTTACCTGCTGACAGTCCTCCACCATATAGGCTTTCTGTTGTGATTCTCTTCTGTCTGGCATTGTACCCCACATAGGCGATCAAGATTTATAGTGGGTCTTGTAACTCCTAGCTTTAGTCTGAGAGTGAAATGGATCCCTTTATACTCCTTGCATCTTAGACCTTGTGGGTTTAGTGTCCTTCCTGAAATAATGTCCGTTACCCTCTCCCCTGAAGCAGAGCCCAGATTGAGCCGAAAATTTTCTTATCTTCTCTGTTAGTGAAAATATTTTTTCCACCTTGCCTGGGAGTCAGCAAATTATGGCTTTAAGGCCAAATCTGACCTACCACTTGGTTTTGTACATAAAGTTTTTTCTTTCTTTCTTTCTTTTTTTTTTTTTTTTGGAGACAGAATCTTGCTCTGTCGCCCAGGCTGGAGTGCAGTGGCATGATCTCGGCTCACTGCAACTTCCACTTCCTGGGTACAAGTGATTCTCCTGCCTCAGCCTCCTGAGTAGCTGGGATTACAGGCACACGCCATCACACCTGGCTATTTTTTGTATTTTTAGTAGAGATAGGGTTTCACTATGTTGGTCAGGCTGGTCTCTAACTTCTGACCTTGTGATCCACCTGCCTCGGCCTCCCAAAGTGCTGGGATTACATATTCTCTGTGGTGGCTTTCATGCATGGTAAAGTTGAGTAGCTGTGACAGAAACCTTATGACCCTCAAAGCCTTAACTTATTTCCTATCTGGCCCATTACAGACAAAGATTGAGATTCCTGTCTTATTCTACCCTCTGTTTGAAAGTCCTTGCTTTCCAGAGGGGTTTCAGTTTTAACTTCCCACCTTTTGGTGGTCTGATTCTTGTCTTTGTCACCCATGTGGTGGTTAAAGATCAAACCCCTTGGTTATTTCAACTCCTGGCTTTACCACTTTGGTTTTCAACTTCCTTATTTTTCTATTTTTTATTTTCTTGCCATTCGAAATGTCCTTTTTTGAAAATGACAGAGTATGTAGTTTGCAACTAAAGAAAGGTGCTGTTCAACTCTGTAAACTGCTTGAGGTCAGGTACTGCCTTGTCCTTCATCTCCAGCTCCTAGCCTGGTACTTGGCATGTAGTAGCCATTGGAGTCCTCCTTACAGAGGACCACAGCAGAATGGGAATTCAGGTATTTCATGCTGCCAGCTGTGCTGGTACCCATTTACCCAACCCTCACGGCCTCCTCTGATTCAGCACTTGACTATGGCCTGTGGCTTGGTCTCTTGGCCTGTGTGAGGCCTTGTGCCTCCTCTCCTCAGTCCTGAGGTGCTGGGCTTTCCCCATCCTGTCCAGGTGGCCAGGTCTTATCTTGAGGTGCACAGGAATGACGACTGCCGGGAGGAGAGCAGCAATGTAGATTTCCTTTCCAGGAGGCCCTTTTTGAGCTGGACATGTGCTTTCTGTTCAGGCTCATAACCCTACCTGGAGGAAGAATGTGGACCAATAAGTGTCCTGACTCTGGATGTTTGGATTTCTTCCTTTTTGGGCAGGTGAATGGAAAGACAGATACATGAGAATGCATCGATCCACCAAGTAGACGTGCAAAAAGTATTTCTAAAATTAAAAAAAAAAAAAGAACCTTCTTTAAGGATTGGCTGTGCAGCATTGGTCTTTGTTGTCTCTATATATTATACCTCAGGAACCTGCTTCACTTTTAAGTAATCCGATGTATGCCACAAATAAATACGTCTATGTTAGCTGTATATGTATTATTTTCCCTTTTATGTAAAAGGTTACTTTTCTTTATAAAAAGATTCACAATGAGATTTTTAAAAATTGACAGTCCTTAAGAGTTTACCTTAAAAAATATTTTTAAAAAATTTACCTAAACTGCAAGGAGGATTTTGTGCTCCTAATCATCCTGGTACCCATCACACCCTGGTTTATAAGTGCTTGTTGTCTTTTCTTTAGTAATCCATAAGGCCCTTGAGGATAGAATCCTGTCTTCATCACCTTTGTATTCCCAGTTCCTAGCTCAATGGTTGGTACATTTTAGACACTCAGTAAATTTTTGTTGAATTTAGTTGAATAAAACATATTTATTTCATGTACAACTTGCTCAGGAGTAAATATGTTGTAAGATACTTCCGTATTTATATTCTAAAATCATTGCTAGCAGCTACATCTTCAGTAATTTAAAAAGGAAGTTGAGATGTGCCGAAGAATTTACCTCCTTTTCTTCCTAAAACACACATGCTTATATGCACATGTGCTTGTATATGCATGTACCACAAAAACCCCAAGCCATATACATTGAACTAGGAAAATCTAAAGGCCTTTTTTTTTTTTACTGTAACATTTGTCTGATGGTGAGTTGTATTTTTAATTTTGGAGGATGTGTTGTTAGAGTCAGGTGAGGTCCGTGGATTAACAGACATGGAGAGTTCTGTTAGTTTCTGGTTTATTATTGACTACTTACAGCTTTTTGGGATCAGGGTAGGACATAAAAGATAATTAAATGTAATTTTTGTTATAGTCAGTGTTATTTCTTTGTATAATGGTTATAAAAAACTGATTACTCATTTTTAGAAGTGTTTTCTCATAGTTCAGACTGTCACATCTTTAATTCATGAGCACTTGTGTGTATTCATGAGCACTTGTGTGTCAGTGCAGCTCCAGATGCTGAGGACACAACACAGCTGAGAAACAAAACAAAGTCCTTGCCCTCAAGGAGCTTATGTTTTACTGTATTTTTGTGTGGGTGTGTATGTGTGTGTGGGGGTGTCGGGGGTGGTACAGAAAAATGTTTCAGGTATTGATGAGTGCTAAGAAGAAAAACCAAATAGTATAAAAGGAATAGAGAGCAAAAGTGTGTATAATATTATAACACAAGGTACCTGCTGACCCTGGAGCAGAGGCCTGCATAGAGGAAGGGAGCAGTATTGCAGGTGTGGGGAAGAGCAAGCCAGGTGTGCTGGAGAGTACTGGGAGGCTGTAGCCCAGTCAGTGTGGGGAATGGTGGGAGCAGAGACCAGAGAGGCAGAGAGGGGGACTGTATGAGGAATAAGGCCATGAGGCAGGAGCCTCTGGAGCTCTGTGAGCCCAGGAGTGATCGATACTATCTGACTCATGTTTAGATGTGTCATCCTGGCTAGCTACTCTGTGGCAAATGGTCTGGAGAGTGTGGTGACAAGGGACACCCATTGGGAGACCACCACGGTTATCTAGGGGTGAGGTAATGGTGGTCTGGACCAGGAGGTAGGCAGTGGTTGAATTCTGGATTTTTTGGCCTGAAGAAAGAAAATAAAGAGGGAAGGGTAACCCTCAACTAAAGCAGTATTCTGATTATGCTTTGATTTATTATTTGCTTTTTTTTTTTTTTTTAATTCTTTAACAGAACCAAGATTAAGTGTAGCTCCTGAAATGGATATCATGGACTACTGCAAAAAAGAATGGAGGGGAAATACACAGAAAGCAACATGTATGAAAAAGGTATGACACAGATGCACATATTTCAGGTCTTTCAAATAGTCTGTCATAAGTTGTTTAATATGTCATTTGATATTTTTAGACATTAGTTAAGATGACTGCTATAGACTTTATTATTGGTGTTCTAATTTTAGAGATAAGGAAATAGATTCCAAAGATAAGGGATTTGTTTTAAGTCACAGTATTAATATAGAATCAGCATCAGTTACTCAGTAACTTAATTTCTTTGAAAAACATCTGACTCTGCTGTTCAGATAGGGCCAGCCATTGGTTGTCCTCTTGGGGCCATTTGGGAATGTCCTTTTTGTTCTGGTGTTGTAAAATAAAAGTCTCAGGGATGCCTCAGGCCTATTCCACACTCCTGCTTCCTACAGCACATTGGGTTTGCTTACACACCTGCCAGTCCTGGGGCCTAGAACCTTCTTGCACTGCCTACACAGGAAAATCAGGAACTACTTGCTTCATTTAAGGTGTCCCAGGAGCTGCCCCCTCCCAATCTCATTGCATAGATTGGTGACTTGAAGATAGTCCCCAAGGCTGCGGGATGACACTGGGGACTCGTATGATGTGGTCCTGCTGTGGCTATTTGGGCCAGTTCATTACTCAGCTCAGACACCTGGCCAACATACACTACACAGCTGATCAAGCAGCAGACCCTGTAGTCTCTACCCTCGGATATATACCAAATCCAGTATTATCGATAGGATGAACCATGTGAATAGCTCAAAAACAGTCAAATAGCAGATTTAACCCAAGACTTCCATGATCTCCTGAAACTGCTGGGTTTATCTTTTGCTCATTTTTCTCTTGGGATTATTTACATTTTGAATTTGAATGTACTTCTTTTACATTAGAGATACTGACCATCATATTTAATAGAAATATCTTTACATTTTTTTTTTGTTAGGATTTTAAATTTTTAAATTTTTGAATATTTAGTCTTTTCCTTAGAGCTCGGTTTTATAGAAAGTATTGTTCATCTTTCAGCATGTACCTCAACTGCCCATGGGCTGACCTTAGTAAAAATCTAGCTGCCACTTGTAAAGCTCTGAGAGCAGATGATAGCTGTCTGCAAATCCGATATGTAGATGCTTTGTGTTTTAGGTACTTGTTAGAGAACTCAATTATGAAACACTTGGGACTCTTAGTTCCTGCCAGAGGTTAAGAACATTTATATGTTTGCTGACTATACTATTGGTCACTTGCAGGTTTTCCAGCCTCTAGCCCTATATCATCAGGACTCATGCCAGTAATTAGATCATCTCAGATGCCTGAAAACAGCTTTCACCTCTGTTCTATTTTAGTCCTTATTTGTGTAATTGTCTGTTTTTGTTTTAAATATTCTTTAGGAAGTAAGTTTATACAAAGCCAGATTAAATTTTATTCTGAAATAGCAGGAGTAATTTATGCATTTGGAAAGGTACAATTGCAGTTGAATTTGTCATCATAAGTATTCTGGGGTAATTGAGGTTTACTGTAGGCAAGAAGTGCATAATTATTAGTAGGTGTGATTCTGTCTGATGGAACCTTATGTGTTACAGTGGTTGGACCACTGAATAAAAATGCAACTCTCAAAATGTTATTATTGGGGAAAAAATGTATTTTTATATTCACTTAAAACATTATCCTGTGACTTGAACCTTGAAAACAGCTAATGATGAGGTTCTAGTACCTGGAGACCCAGGACAGAGGTGGTCTGCATTGCGCCCACTCCTTGATGAGGATAACACTTCTTTCTTTGTGTGAGTGCAGGGTAGGAAGTGGGTCTTGAGTAACTGTAAAGGAAGAGTGGAATGAGGTAAGGGGCTTACTGGACTCAGGGCCAGGGAGGTGGGCAGTTAAGTCAGTCCCAAGGACTGTACATGTGTCTAGCTGGAGAAGCCAGGCACCATGCATCCTGGGGGACCCGAGTCACTAGGATTTCGTAGTGTCTTTTCAGGGTACATTTCAGAATATTCCATTTGGATTGCTGTTTTTTATTTTTTTAAAGATGGGCTTTCACCATGTTGGCCAGGCTGGTCTTGAACTCCTGACTTCAGGTGATCCACCTACCTTGGCCTCCCAAAGTGCTAGGATTACAGGCGTGAGCCACCGCGCCCGGCTTGGATTGCTATTTTTGAGTGCCTAAGCATGTCACTGAACATTTTCATTTCCTTGTTTCACTTCCAGACTGAGCAAGAGTGACACTACACATCGTTTAAAAAAAGAAAAAAAGGCTGAGTGTGGTGGCTCATGCCTGTAATCCCTGCCCTTCAGGAGGCCAAGGCGGGTGGATCACCTGAGGTCAGGAGCTCGAGATCAGCCTGACCAACATGATGAAACCCTGTCTCTACTAAAAATACAAAAAATTTAGCTGGGCATGGTGGTATGTGCCTGTAATCCTAGTTACTCAGGAAACTGAGGCAGGAGAATTGCTTGAACCCGGGAGGTTACAGTGAGCCAAGATTGTGCCACTGCACTCCAGCCTGGGGTGACAAGAGTGAAACTCTGTCTCAAAAAAAAAAAGATAAAAAAAACAAAAGCCTAACAATTATTTTTCAGCCATCTCCTGGCATATAAACTTTTATATATACATGCACATATACACAGCACCCCCACCCCTCACACCGCTTCCCTTTGTTTTTTGGAAACTTGAAGTTTTTCTATATTTTCTTAATATGAAGATATAAACTTAGTTTGTCTCTCTTTTTTCTTGCCTTTTTGTTAAAGAGTTTAGGGTCACTTTACACACAGATAAACCCTTCAAAATGTTGGTTGCCAGTGAGTAAGTGTTACAACAATTGCCTAGAAAGGGACATAAAGCTCCAACATTGGGCATCTTCCCAGTGATCCCAGGCCAAGTGTTTTCCACAGGAATGAAACTTTCTCTGCTATCTCAAGTCAGTAATGACCATTTTGAATTCTTTCATGCCTTTTCCCAGGGCTATGAGGAGGTTTCTCAGAAGTTCACCTCCATACGGCGAGTCCGTGGTGATAATTACTGTGCACTGAGGGCCACGCTGTTCCAGGCCATGAGCCAGGCTGCTGGGCTGCCACCGTGGCTGCAGGACCCAGAGCTCACGCTGGTACGCTGCTGCTGCAGGTTTGAGTCCAAAATGTTTCAAACAATTTTTGTGAGAAAACTTTCCCTTTCTGTCCATGCTACCTGCTAGTATCATCTGCAGTATCATGTCAGCATGTGGGTTTATTCAGTTTTGTGTGGCTGGGATGATTTCACATAGTAAAATGACCAAAAATAACTGGTGTTTCCCAGAAGAGAAAAATGATAAAATTTATGTGAACAGTTTAGTTGAATTAGAGTGCAGATGTTTGTAAAAAGCACTTAAGAACAGTTTGATTTCAATTCTGGTGTTTATATTAAGTTGGCTGCATATTTTACTATTTGAGAACCTGCTAGGGATTTAGAATACACATTTCTTTAGTTTGTAGCTATAATTCAAGAAATTAGTACCTTTGGCAAAGTGTGAGAATTGGCTTAGTAGGTAGCTGAATAGCAACACTAGAAGAGAGATGATTACTGTCCCATGGAGTGGGGCTTCCTGAGGAGCTGAGAATCAGCCTGTCCCAGGCCTGGTCCTCTTTAGTGTTTTAAATGTACCACATGGCAGACATGCCCTGGGAAGTCATGTGTCTGCATGTCCTGACATGGATAAAGTCACATAGTTGGGTTGGTGATAGTCTCAGGGTTATGATCAGGAATGATTGGTCAGAGATATCAATATACCCATGTAACAAATCTGCACATGTTCCTTCTGTACCTAAAATAAAAGTGGAATTTAAAAAAAGAAATAAATGACCACAGCCACCCAACATTCAACAGTCACCACCCTGCTTAGTCAGCAGCCATTAACATCAAAGCAAGACCCTCCACCAGCAAAAAGATTACAACTTGCTGAAGGCCCAGATGATCATTAGCTTTTTTTTTTTAACCAACAAAATATTTTTAAATTGAAAAGAAATTACAGTATGATATTAACTAGAAGAAAATTGAAAGTCTTGTGCTTAAATTTAAAAAATCCAAAACCTGGAAGTGCTAGCTGTGGGAGATTGGCCTTATAGCAATTTATGAAAAGAAGGAAAAAGATGTTAGGATTTTAATTGATTGCAAGCCCACTGTGATCCTGCATGAAGTGTGATGGTCAGCAGTGATCACAAAGCCCTAGCTAAATTTTATTTTTATTATTTTCATTTTTTCGATATTAAGCAAAAAGACCAACCTGGCTGCATTTTAAAAGGAATGATTCTAAGAATTAGGCAATGAGAGCCCCACATTGAGTGGCAGCCCCACCTTGAACTGGGCTGATCAGAGCCCATCTCCAGCTTGGTGCCTATATCCTCCACAGATGTAAATGTGGCCAGGATGGTTCATCGCATTCTGGGAGCAGTTGAAGGAGCTGGGGTATTTTCTTAGAATAAAGAAGGCTTTTAGAAGAACTTATTGTTGGCTAAGCTAGAGGTCTTTTAGGTAAATGAGGGATCACATGTTCCAAAGGACAAAACCAGGACTGATGGTTGGAGGATACTGCCCATCTGTTCCATGATTATTTAATAAACCAGTATAAAATTGACACACCTGTATCAACTGTTAAAATGACATCTGGAGCCAAGTGTGGTGGTGCCTGTAGTATTAGCTACTCAGGAGGCTGGGATGGGAGGATCACTTGAGTCAGGAGTTCAAGGCCAGCTTGGGGACCATAAGGAGATCCCTTATGTTGAGGAGTCTATTAAAAAAAACAAAACCAACATCTGGGAAAGATATTTTCTTCCAAGCAAAGATGTATGTCATCTTAAACAGATTTTTCGGTATTAGCTTATTTCTTTCATATATAGGCAAGAGAAATGCATATACTAGGCTGCTTTTTCTTTTGTAAATGATGACATTTATTAGTAAAATATTTCAGAATTGTTTGTCAGTTGGCAAAAGCATTCCTATGGTTGGATATAAGACCCAGCTAGAGAAGCAAACAATGTTTTCACTGTTTTTGCTTTGCTTTGTTTTAACTTCTGTGCTTGACAACTGTAGCTAAATAGGTCACAATTTCTAGATTGTGGTGGTGTGTGCCTATAGTCTTAGCTACTCAGGAGGCTGTGCCTGACAACTGTAGCTATATTATATTAATCTACAAATCTATATTTCTAGATTGTGACATAATATCCTCCTCAATTTTAGGCAACGTTTTCCTTTTGAGGCTTTGCCTTTGAGTAACTGTTTAGATTTATGGACTTACTTGACACTAAATTTGCATTTTTATACTTTCTGAGAATCTGGTGTAGTGTCCTAAGTAATTAATTGAACATATAATATTGCTTAAAAAAAAGTAAAGTACAATGTCCCCCCCACCTTTTTTTTTTTGCTAGCAAGATGTATTTGAATACCATCTGCCATATTAAAAATAGTCTGGGTAGATTACATTCAAACTCTTATCACCATTAGAGTATGTTGTATGGGTGAGTGATGGGGTTTTAAGGTGGTTTTTCTGACTTAATTTGAGTACTGTGAAAATAGTTAAAAAATTCTTAAGTGTTATTTTCAGTTTCTTTCCTTTTCTATGTGTATCAGCTATTACATTTTTCTGGGAGCATAGTTTAATTACCTGGTTACTGTGGTTTAGTTTTTGTTATCTAATTTTTATTGGATGCCAAGAGGCCTCTGTCAAAGAGAGAAAACACAGTGTACCTGTGTGTGGGTTTGGTATTTGTGTTTATTAAACTTTGAGTCTAAATGTCAGCTTAAGAATGGCTTTGTTCTTTCCTTGCTCTCATGCAGCTAGAGGACTTGTCCTTATTTTGCTGTTCCAGCCCTTAGCAATTTAACATAGTTTGAAAACTTCCTTCACCCAGTTCATTTTGTGGTATCATGTCTGAGACATGATTGGATGACAAATTCAAATTCAGCACATGCTTTGTGTCTCAGGGGCCAGTGAAGGAAGGAAGGAACCCATGAGCTTAGTCTGGTTGTGCACATCTCTCAGGTGTCCTGCAGATCCTCCTGTGGATGCCTTTCTGTTCCTGTTCTCACTTTGCCCCTCATGCCCCACCCTTCCCTTGGAAGGTCCACTGTGACAAGGGCTTTGTTGAGCGAGTGAGTGTTTCTTGCACTGTGACTGAAGGAAATCAGGGTGGAACCTTTAGCTAGCTTTATCTGCTTCTTTTTGCAGATGGAGAGATGTTCTCTGTGGCATTTTGCTGTCTTCTCTTTTAGAACATTATTTGGTTTTAGGGTATTAAAGGTAACTGGAAAAACTGGAGTGAGTGACTCTTCCCTTAATCTGTGCTCAGTGAAGAGGACCCGGGCTTCCTTTCTGCTGGTGCCCAGCTTTGCTGGCCTTGCTCTGTTCCCTGCCTGTGAGGCGGAGCTTTGTCCTTATTGCCGCTCTGACAGTTTGGCTGCCCTCACCTCCTGTCATCCTGCCTGGGCTTCCTGTTTGTTGTTCCTATTTCTGTCCAGATCCCAATCTCTGTGTTTGGCTGCAGCCAGATCATCTGACCCTCACTCCAACTATGGAGATGGCTTAGCCTGGCTAAAAAATGTGGGACAACACTTTGGTTCCTGAGAGGGGGCATCCTTTAGAGCAGGAGTCCTTTGGTTTCCAAGTTCACTACATTTTATAATGTCTCTCAACTGGTTAGACTGTGACAGTGTTTGCTTAGAGTAGGATAGACTACATATCAGATTTTTTTGTGAGTTAGTTTTGGGGATGACACATTTTTGTTATTTGCTGTCTGTTGTGGTATCAAGAATTACAGGCATTTACTAGAGAAAACAGGCTTATAGTTCAGTCACAAACGAAATGGCACCTAAGCTAATTACCTACTTTATTCTTGAATATTTCCAATCACTGTTTCTTATTTAAATCTGTTTTTTTGCTTAACCTTTCTTTATTCTAATAGAAGTCCAGTTTTCCAGTTTGTGCTTAGTGGAAAATGAAGGCTATTCACATGTGTTCCATGTGCTGTGACCTTTGAAAGCATTTAAAGTTGTATTCACTTTTTTTCTCTGAATAAATTTGACTTCATTCCTTTCTGATGGCTTCTTTTTTTCATGCTTGGTTTTTTAAAATCGTCTTAAGGATTTCTGCATTTCCAGGAAGCATACAACCCTGAATTGTTTGACCAGTGTTTGCAAGGAATAAGAAATAATTGTTTCTCTCTGTGTAGTGAGGTCTTCAGGGTCTCCTGAGTAATTCAGTTGAGTACTGCACCTACTTTTTAGATAACTGTATACAGTCTCCAGATGCTCAGCTGGCCTTCTGGGCTTCCCTTCACCTCCTTTCCTGCCTCACATCTGTGTAGCCAGTATTTTCTGCTCGTTTGTAGTTCTTTGTGCCCAGTTGTAATTTTAGCTTGTTGCCACTTGAGGGCATGTGAGGTTCTTATGATAAATCTGAGAGACCAAATTGAGGGTTTTGCCGCAGCTGCCACATGTTGCCGAAATGCAGGGCAGTGTGGGCACAGAGTGGGCTGGTGCAGCTCTTAGATGGGTGGTCATTTGTTATTCTAATAAGATGAAGAGGAGAAAGGCCCCCCCCCACCTTAGTGAGTGATACAGTTCACCATCACTGTGGTCACAGTGAAAAGTAATTTACATTCCAGTTGTGGTTCTGTGTTTTGTAGAAACCACCTTAGTTTCACATGATTGCTATAGGTTGAGAAGGTACAATCAGAATTACTATTCATGAAAGGGTCTTTTAGTCTTACATTCCAGTAGAATGGAAGATATGGCCTCATTTAAAACTATATTTATTTTATTTTATGTATTTATTTTTATTCATTTCTTTCTTGCTATATAAAGTATTTTTTTTTTTTTTTTTAGAGCTGGAGTCTTGCTCTGTTGCTCAGGCTAAAGTACAATGGTGCAGTCCTAACTAACTGTAACCTCAAACTCCTGGGCTCAAGTGATCTTCCTGTCTCAGCCTCCTCAGTAGCTGGGAATACAGGCACATGCTACAGTGCCCAGGGAATTAAAAAACATTTTTTAATAGATACAGGGTCTTGCTATGTTGCCTGGACTGGCAAAACTGTATTAAAAACTGCTAAACAAGGTCAGGTTCCTCATAGGAATTGTAGGATTTAATTGTTCTTTAATGATTTGTTGACTTGGAGGTGAACTTTTTCTCCTTTGTAAATTTATAGCAGTGAAGTGATACACCTGTGCCCAGCCCAATTCTATGATTTTTCTCCTGACACACCTAGGACTGTTGGAAGAGTCTCACTTCCTATGCTGTCATCAGTCAGATTGGGTCTCAGCTTGCCTTTCAAATGCAGATTCTGCTGATAACTAGAGGGAAACAAAATAACAAATACTCCAGGAATAAAAAAAGGGAAACCAGCATTCTAGGAGTTCAGCTGTCACTTCTTTCCTGAACTAAGTGATCACGGCTCCCTTAACTCCTGCCTCTGATTTTCAGCTGTATGTTTTATCTTAATATATCAATTAGACAGTTAAACTAGACATAATATAATTTCTCCAAATGTTAAAACTTTGAGTATATGTGTTAACATTATTTAACAAAAAGGTCTTTCTCTACCTTTTTTTGGTAGATTTTTTAAATACCAGAAACTAGATTTTATTTTCCTTATTGGGTAAGGAGCAGGTTTGACTTCACCCTGGACCTTCTCACATGCTCAGAAGCACTGTCCTGAGCCATGTGTAGGTGGTGGTTGAGAGGCTGCAGTGAGCCCTGAGCCTGAAGGTGGTTGGTGTAAGGACGTGCTGTGGGCATGGCCTTAGCTCATCTGTACAACTGCTATGGAATGTCCTGGCCATGGTTGGAGTCCTGCAAGGCAGACTGTGCTTTGGCATCTCAACCAAAAACACCATTTCACTCCAGCAGCCCTCCTCAGGGTGGTACTTTCTAAGTTCCTGACTTCTAGATTTAGGTCCTCCATCCTAAACCCACAGGACAGATTTGCAGGATTAATTCTGGAAACAAAGGTAGGTTTCATAGACTTTGTGGTTTCTTACAGCTTAGAGCATGTGGTGGATTTCTTGGAATGTTAACACCTCTTTATCTCTCTGTTTCTCGGTGTTCTAGTTACCAGAAAAACTCATAAGCAAATACAACTGGATCAGGCAATGGAAACTTGGACTGAAATTTGATGGGAAGAATGAGGACCTGGTTGATAAAATTAAAGAGTCCCTTACTCTGCTGAGGAAGAAGGTTTGGAACCTGTAGTGTCCTGTTTGATTAGAGTGAAGCTCTCATTCCTGCTTGCCTCAGAAGACCAGTGTTGGTCTTCATTCAGTGGATTTTCAAATGCTCTTGGCTGATTTTTAGGCAAAATGGTTGTAAATGAACTCAAACTCTTCCCACGAGGGCTTTGGTAAAATGGGAAGTACCAACATTATATATTCTTAGAGCAGATGCCAGGTACTAGGGTATCAAATAATGAAGTATTTAACTTTCTTAAAAGGAAATCTTAACAAATATAGTCTCTGTTCCAAGTCATATTTATGTTTCAAGAATATAATTTGGTTCCTATTTCCTATACTAATATCAGTAATAGTAATTCACATTTATTGAATTCTTTCCGATTATGCTCATGTTTTAAGATTCTACCCATATTTATCAGACTTACTTTCTTCCTCAATGATTTTCCAGTTAGTAGATTTAGTAACTTGTCTTTAGAAAACTGTCCTGAGATTTCTTTCTGAAACAATTGTAGGGAGAACTTGGTTTGCTGATTCCTATTGATTTGGTGTTTAAAATTCTACCTTTCTGTGGCTTTCCACTGTCTCCTCTGGGTGGAATGTCCTGCCTGAACACTGGCTACATGACCCCTAGCTTGCTTGCATTGAGCAGCTTGGAGCCCTTCTCACCAAGAACCTTAAGTTGAGGGCCTGTCACTTAGACCAGGCTGTCAGCGGAGAGCAGCCGGGTAGAGAGGGGGTCAAACATGGACTTTCAAGGTCCTTCCTAGCATGCACTTCAGGTACTTCAGGCAGTGATTTCTTTACTCACATACGGTCTGCTGCTCCCATTGGACTTTTAGCTCCATAAGAGACTGTCCTATGCATTCCTTGACACCTTGTGCCTAGCAGCAGGCCTGGCACAGGGTGTTCATTCAGTGCTTTACTGAATTAGTAAACTGAGGGCCCTACCTTCTTGGAACCTAGTTTTTGCTTACAAAGATAAGAAATGCTTACTGAAAATAAACTGTCAAAGGAAGTCCAGTAGTTTTATCTTTCTTCTACTATAAAGAAATGGGAGCAAGAGAAGGGAAGAGGGGAATTCCATTCTTGTTACCTGTTGGACTAGAACGCAGAATTTTGTGTTCCCCAGTCCTTGGGTTAATGGAGGGTTGAGGCCAGGGCTCTATCCCTGTGGGAGTGAATGAAATGAGAGGGCTCTTTAGCGCAACCACAGGTCACATTTTGTTTTCATTTTTTTAAGGTCTTGTGAAATTGCTATTTCTGCTTTATTTGGTGTTTTCTACTATAATTAGACCCTCATATTTGGGAATGCTTGAGTGATGCCAATTTATACTAAGATTAAAATTACTCAATAATCTGAGCCAGCGTTACTAACACTTCTATGCTAGGCTCTACACTAAAATTTCATGTGTTGTTTAATTCTCACAACTATGAAGGTGGTGTTGCTGTGCATCCCTGTTTTTTAGATGAGGAAACTAAGGCCAGGAGCTCAGTTAAATGCCTTGCAAAAGCCACCAGCTGCTCTGTGGTGAAGCCCTGATTCCATCCTGACTGACTCTAGAGCCATGTCTGTGACTGCCAGCTTGGTCTAGTCTGGAAAATATGAGATAAAGACAAATGTGTTCCAGCTTTCAGCTCTATGCAGTCATTACCGTTAAAATTCACTCTTGGGTTTAAAATCCATAATGGCGTTTGAGAGGGGCACTAGTTATTGTTTATTCATAGGGAATGGTATTTATATTGGCATCTCTTATTCTCATTCACTGTAACTTGAAAGCACATATATTTATAGGTTTTCTTTTTTAAAGAGTTTGTCTATATTCACTGAATACCTAACACATTACTTTATTCTTAATCAGGAGTCAGTAAGAGTTTTCTGAATGGATTTATTCATTTGAAGTTCATATATATTTTTGAGGTTAGAGGGATAAGTTTAGTAAATTAATATTCAGGACCCCCTACACTCTTCCTTACCTCTCTTCCATTTTGGAGGGTTGGCTTTGTGTTTCTGATGTTAACTCTCCTGTAAGCCCCTTGTAATTGTAGCTGCCCTTCACAGCTTTACACACAGGCTTCACACACACATGTTAGCTCTTCCATAACTATCTCTGAAGGCTGGTTCAGCCTCATTGCCTGCAAAGTTAAGGGAGTCAAAATTTCCATGGCCTCAGTGCTTCTTCCTGCATTGTATTTTTCTTTCAAATTAGTGGGATAAAAAGCTGAATAAGGAGTTTGTGTGGTTTAAAGTGTGCCATTTTAAATCTGGAAACCTGAATGTTGTAAGCATTGGTAAATGACCCATGGTCACCTTTTAAAAATAATTTTGTGCTCAATTTATAGTATGGTACTATACCAGGGATTTTTAGAACAAAATTTGTAATTACTACGTAACTTTCTTATTGTAGTGGGCAGGCTTGGCTGAAACGAGAACTGCTGAAGCAAGACAGATAGCTTGTGATGAACTATTCACAAACGAAGAGGAGGAATATAGCCTCTATGAAGCTGTAAAATTTCTAATGCTAAACAGAGCCATAGAACTATATAATGATAAAGAGAAAGGAAAGGAAGTACCATTTTTCTCTGTGCTTCTGTTTGCTCGGGACACATCAAATGACCCAGGACAGCTGCTGAGGAACCACCTAAACCAGGTGGGACACACTGGTGGTCTTGAACAGGTGAGTTGTGCTTTTGAGCACGTACTACCCCAAAATATAGCAGCTTTACTGATCAAACTTGATGTCACAGTTTTTGTAGGTCAGAAATTCAGGGATGGTTCTGGCTCAGGATCTCATGAGGTTGCAGTTGTATGTTCGGGGCTGCAGTCATCTGAAAGCTTGACTGGGGCTGAAGGATATTCTTCCAGTGTTGTTCATTCATGTGGCTGTGGGCAGGACACTTCAGTTCCTTACTGGTAGTTAATAGGAGGGTTCAGTTCCTCACACATAGGCCTTCAGAGGGCTGCTTAAGTGTCCTTACAACGTGGCAGTTGGCTTCTCAGAGTGATCTAAGCAGAGAGCAAGAAAGAAGCCACAGTGCCTTTTATGACCTATTCCAGGAAGTCACACACTGCTACACTGTTTTCTACTTCTTAGAAACAAGTTACTTAATGCATTCCACTCTCAAGAGAAGGGAAATTTGGCTCCACCATTTCGAGTGAGGAGTACCAAAGAATTGTGGAATGTACTTTATAGTGACCACCGTTATCTCGACCTGGGCTTTATTCTTCAGAGTGGTGGATGGGATTAGTACTCTTGGCTCTGGGAGGCTACAAATAAACGAAGTTCTTGGAAGAGCCATTTGAAGGGTCTTGTTTAGTCTTGGTAGCTGTAGCTTCATTAAAAAGAGAAATGGAGTCACCTTAGCCAGTAGAGTCCAGCCTGCTCTTGGATCTTTTACAGATATGTTAAATGTGGAGTTTTACACAGAAACTGAGTGCAGTACTGTCTCTAAAGCCAATATAGTTGAATCACCACACCTTGTGCTATCTGTGCTATCTTTGATGTGTTCATTTCCCTACAAAGTCTTAATGAGGCTTTTTTTTTAAGTGGAATAGCCAACCACTAAAGTAGCATTAAGCCGTTCATCAAAGTGCCACCCTCCTACTTACATAATTGACTCTTGTGCCTGCTTTTTTCTAAAAAGGCCCAAATGCCAGGACAGATACTGCAAGGATTAGAGAGCTGAGTTAGGTTCCGTTCTGAGCCGTCCTGGAGTGTGAAGTCTTTTCTGTTATTCCCAGGTGTGTAGGAAGGAGTGGAGACTAATGGTCACTGCTAGGTCAGGCAGGGCTGATGATGGTTATTTTGAAAAATTATCTGTAGTCATAATGTGGTACTTACGTCTCCTGAACCATAGCAAGTACCATGCAATAAAAATGCTTGTAGAGGATGGTTTGTATATTAAATTAAAGTTAGTCTTTTCTGAGACCCTGTAAGGTCCCCTGTGATGGTGAGTCCATTCTTTTTTGTTTTTTGATAAGAAATTTTCAATTTCTTTTTTGAAATATAATTACATATACCATAAAGTGTACTCTTTTAAAAAGTTTTGCAACCATCATTACAGTCTAATTTTAGACCATTTTGTCACCCCAGAAAGAAACCCCATACCCATTAGTAATCACTTTCTCTTTCCTCTAACCCTAGGCAGCCGCTAATCTACTTTCTGTCTCAATGGAGTTGTCTATTCTGGACATTTCATATGAATGGAATAATATCATATGTGGTCTTTTGTTTATGGCTTATTTGATTTAGCATACTGTTTGTTAAGATTTTATCCATATTGCGCCATGTATTAGTACTTCATTTCTTTTTATTGATAAGTAATATCCCATTATATGGATGGATCACATTTTATTCATCTGTTCCTCAGTTTGATGGATATTTGGATTGTTTCTACTTTTTAGTTCTGTAAATAACCCTGCCATGAACATACATGTATAATTTTTTTATGTGAACATATGTTTTCACTTCTCTTTGGTATACACCTAGGAGTGTAATTGCTGGGTCATATGGTAATTCTTTAACATTTTGAGGAACTGCCAAACTGTTTGCAAAGCAGCTGCACCATTTTACATCCCCACCAGCAATGTAGCAGTGTCCTGTTTACCATATCTTCACCAACACTTCTGTTTTTTTTTTTAATTGGGGTGAAATTCATATAACATAAAATTAACCATTTTAAAGTATACATCTCATTGACATTTAGTACACTGACAGTGACCACCACCTATATGAAGTCCTAAAACGTGTCATCCCCAGAGAAAATCCTGTACTCATAAAGCAGTCACTCCCTGTTATCATCTTTTTGGTTATCATCTAGTGGGTGTGAAGTACTGTCTCGTAGTTTGGGTTTGCATTTCTCTGATGACTTACAGTGTTGAGCATCTTGTCATGTGCTTTGTTGGTCAGTTGTTTATCTTCTTTGGAGAGAGGTGTCTGTTCAGATCTTTTGTTTAATTTTTAAGCTGGTTATTTGGTTTTTTTTTGTTTTGTTAATTGTTGTGAGAGTTCTTTATTCTGGATACAGGTCCCTTAACAGACATATGATTCATTCTTGGTTATCTGCCTGTTTCTTTTAAATAGAAAAGGATTGAGGCTGGGCCCATAGAGGGTGGAAAAAAAGGCTGTGGCTTCACCTTTGCTGTGCATTGTGGGATAAGGGATGGAACATGGTGTTAAGCCACATCTTTCAGTGTGATCTTCCTCAGAATACCCATTTGCTCTTTTCTTCCCAGGTTGAAATGTTCCTTCTTGCCTATGCTGTGCGCCACACAATCCAGGTGTACCGGCTCTCCAAGTACAACACGGAGGAGTTCATCACAGTCTACCCTACCGACCCACCCAAGGACTGGCCAGTGGTAACACTCATTGCTGAGGACGATCGGCACTATAACATCCCCGTCAGAGTGTGTGAGGAGACCAGTCTGTGAGAGACGCCTGCTCCTGACAGCCTGGTGATATGGCTAAGATGCACAGGTGGCTCCTGGCATGGGCTGCAGGCCTGGGGGTCTCTAAGAACAATCTCTGAGAAGAACCCTTGGGCCCCTGGGAGCCAAGTTGGACAGGATGTCCTGAAGACTAGCTTTTGATAAGAGAAATTAACCAAGTCTTTCCCCTCATCTATGATGCAATATATTTCAGTGGGGGCCTTCAGAGCACACCTTTTGGACAGTGCAAACTATATCTTTTCCAGAAGGCAAATACTTTTGTATCAGAGGAAACTAAGTTTTGGAGAGGAATATATTCTTTATATCTCAAATCAAAACTCTCTCTAATGGTACACTGGCTTCTAATTTTTTAAAGACAGTATTTTTCCCCTCTCTAGTAGTAATGGTTTTCTGTAGATCTCCCTATACAATCGGCTTTAACTCAAGACCTTCAGATTATGAGATGGATGTGCTGCCCACTGCACTAAGGGGTCCTCTAACAGTGTGCTTTAAGTGGTATAATTCTGAGATGGATCTGTTACTGGCACAGTCATGACAACCTCTGGTAATCTCATCTTCTTCTTACGAAGGGAAGAGCAATGGTTTAGACTTACGTCTTAATTAAGGCTATTTTAAGCAGATTGTCTTGCAGCAGATTAAGAATTGGGTCCAAAAGTGGGTTATTTCAAGGCGTTTTTGAAGACTGGAGGAGCCATAGGAGGGAGTGGTGAGGGAACCTAGAACTTCTTCCTCCTTGTGATTGTTAACAGGTGTCTGATGCCTCCAGCGCACTGGGGCTTGGTGCAGGTGGTTCCCCATCAGTGTGGACAGACACTACTTGCCTTTGTGCTTTAGTGTTGGAAGCTTTAATTATTTTTCAGTTCCATAGATTCACGATTTTATAGCCAGACAGTTTTATCCACCTGTTTTCAGAGGAGGAAACCGAGGCCAGATTACTTTGAGGTAGGCCTGAGCTGGACCCGGGTTTTCCTGTGCTCTTTTTGTGCTGTGTTGGAGGGTGTGTCCATTGCCAGATCTGTGTAACCCATCTGGGGCAGGGGATGAGTGACAGCAAACCATCTAAGATTTTTCACGAGTACATTTAAGCAGAAGCATGTAGGAATATGAGTGCAAAAGTGTGGCTGAGCCGACAATGCCCTTGATTGGTTTTGGGAAGCCTAAGGGAAGCAGCCTTCCTGGCTACGAATCATCATCTGCCCAGTCAGGCTAAGGGTGGTGACTGGGGTGGTGAAGGGGCAGCTCTGCTGAGCATGGTCTGCCTTATGGCCTGAATTGGCCTCAGGGGTTGTGGACTGCTGACGGTGTTCAAATGAACCAGAGACAATAGGATTCTACTCGCAGCCCTGAATTGGCTCAACATTTGTGGAGGTGGTGTTTCCCTGAAGTATTGAGCTTTGTTTTATAATAATTAAAATCTTTATTTGGTCCAGTTTAATATAGTTTAGAAGCAATTCTTTTTGAGGCAAACCTTTTTCAAAAATGTAAATTTTGTTTTTAATTAAAGAAACTGAATTTTGTAATTCAGTTTCTTTAGTTAAGAAAACTCAGGATGCACAAAACTATTCAGGATGTTACTTTAGCATTCTCCTGTTACCTCATCAGTAATATTCACCACATTTTGCTAAATGTTTATTGGTTAGAGTGTTGAAATCAAATTCTGCTCTGAATGTATATGAATACATTGGAGAGGCTTTGTGTTTTTCACTGTGAAATGCAATTGTGCCTTGAATAAGAAGGTACCTAGAAGCCAAATTAAAGTAATAATGACTTCTTATTGGCTTTGATTTTTCACTGTAGTATATGGGATTGCACAACAGGAAATGCTTACCATTCATTTCTGATATTTTTTAAGGCACAACTGGAAACATTATATCATATATACATAGCAGTAGGGATCTGGGCCCTTCAGGTATATTGAATCTGACCATTAGTTCATATATGTCATTGAATTTTAATAATACTCATGTTAATAATAGTCACCTATCCTTGCATTTTGAAAATGTTCTCAACTTAATGAACTTGAAATGGATTTCTAGGCAAAAGAATGTGTTTCTTTTATGTTGCTTTCTGTCTGACGCCCTTGTCAGAATCTGTGAGATTCTTGTTTAGGTTTAGTGGGATCATGGCGTCAGAGAAGCAAAGCTTTCAAAGAAATAGTACTTCAGGGAATAGAAATGATTGATCAACTTTAAAAATGCATTTTTTAAATTGCAGTATGCAACTTCAGTTGCCCAGAATCTTAGTTCCATTTCTCATTCTTGGTATTGAGCTGGTCAGATGACATCTAAAGTTAAATGGAGATCAAATAAATTCAGTAGGATGTTCCATTTAGAGCAATCTTCAAAATGATAAAGTGTTCTAGAATAAAGGAATATAGTAGGAACTATACTATGCTTAACTTTCTATCCCAGAGTTTCTTGCAAGAGTTTAGGAGTTTTGGACCCTATGCATTGGCAGAAAAATTATTCCATCTTAAGGAGGCATGACTTTTACACCTGTGAGCTCATTTAAGGTGAATTTAAACATAAAATAATTTCCCTGTATTATGCTTCATGAAATTAACATTGCTTTCCCAGAACATTTTCAGATTCCCCTCACATCCTGAACTCCTTGTGCATATACATCTGTTGCTCATCCACAAGGAACAATGATGGTCACACTGGAGAACAAGAAGCCAGTAATACATGGTCTCTAACTGATGATTCAGGCCTGGATTTGATCGAAAGTGTTTGAAGTTCCTCTTCCTTAGAATACAGAGTGTATGAAAATGTTTTCAATGCACAGAACAGGATGAATCCTTTTTTCTTTATATAGCCATTTACACTTTTCTTACTCTACTTTACATTCAGTTAGTGTCTGATAAGATTTTCTTTGTTTAAGGAGAACAGACGTTGCCTTGGTATCTTTTTTTTCCCCCTCCACTTTTGGAGCTTATCAGGTAAAATCTCAAGCCACATGAATTAGTAACACCTCTGTTGGGAAAAGGATTTGTGAGTTTTTATGTATTTGGTCTTTGTTGTTGTTATTCATCCTATGTTGTTATTCATCCTGTCCTCCCTCTCCCCACAATGTGCTATTTTACTTAAGAGTTAGTCTACTTTCTGAAGATCTTCAAGAGAGAGGCTGTGAAATGCTGTATCACCTTTAATGATACAAAACTCCTACCATCTCGGTGTTTACATAGGACTTACATAGACTTCTTGGCTGTGTCTTTTTTGGATACTAAAGTACAGTTGGATCATTTTCTTATCTCTTTTTCTTAAGCAGTACTTTGTAGGTACTCCCGTTTGAAAGTCAGAAGCATATACCATTGGAGAATCTTATTTGTAGACATGCAGAAAAAGAAATGTCTTTATGTAAGATCTGTGAGTACTTAAAAAGAAAGCCTTCAGTGTGTGTGAAGTGAATGTGAAATACATAGAATTACCAAATAGTTTGGCAAAGGCAAGACACAATACCAAGTAATTTAAAAATAGTCCAAGGACCTGTAAGAAGTGAACTGAATCAGAAGCTGGAACTAATTCTAGAATAAATGTTAAAATGCCATTCAAGAACAAAACTGCAGATATTAGACAGACCTCCTGTGCTTAAGTTATAGAAGAATAAAAATCTGAATGAATGGAAGGCCCTACCTGTATATGTTTTACAAATTCCTATTTCTAAAATTTAAGTCCCTTATTTAACAGAAGTATATTTTTTAATGCTTAACTGTCTTGGGAAACCTCATTTGTGACATCGTCTAAGAGGATGGAAAGACCAGGGAGACAGTGCCATGTTGAACAGAACAGTGGTTTAGTGAATGTGTGAGGAAAGACACAGGCAGCTGATTATTAATGTTTTTGTAATTCAGTTTATAACTTGAAGCCATGAAAAGGAACAAAACTAAATTGGTTTGATAGCCTGCCACCTCTAGCTTTTCCTGTAAGTCACTAGCAATAGGGGTGAGTTGGGCTTGCTCATGACCAGGAGGGTTTTGTGTGTGTGTGTGTGTGTGTGTGTGTGTGTGTGTGTGTATGTATGTGTATGTGTGTTGGTCTGCAGTCACAGCATACCTTTCTTTATGTGCATGTGTCCTCACAGCTTGGAACCCAGCAGTATTCTGGGAGGGTGGAGGCGAACTGCCCCATGTATTGTATTATATATTTTTTGAGAAAGGGTCTCACTCTGTCACCCAGGCTGGAGTGCAGTGGTGCGATCTCGGCTCACTGCAACTTTTGCCCTGGTTCACGTATTTCTCCTGCCTCAGCCTCCTGAATCGCTGGGATTACAGGCATGTACCACCACTCCCAGCTAATTTTTGTATTTTTAGTAGAGACAGGGTTTCACCATGTTAGCCAGGCTAGTCTTGAGCTCCTGGCCTCAGGTGATCCACTTGCTTTGGCCTCCCAAAGTGCTGAGATTATAGGCATGAGCCACCATGCCTGACCCTATGTATTGTATTTTTTCAGAATATATTGAAATCTATTACCGGGAATGGTAGAATGGGTTTTAGTATGTATAATGGAAATATATAGAGTGGTTATTAAGTCTAGAAACACATATATTAATTGTATTGAAATGTTATATTAATACATCATTTATGATGTATGTCTGATCCTAGACCTCATGGCCACCAGTTTGTTTAAGCATTCTGAATGTTTTTTAATAGCATTCACTGGCATTAATGGAGGAGGACTCTGTGTTTTCTCAATTAATCTCATTGATTTGTTTGGTTTAAGTTTGGGTCAGAAATGAAACTGCCAAAACATGGGTCAGTACAAGGAAGGGACCCAGGGCTTAAAATGTCCACAGTCTTGACAGTGGACTTGGCAGTTCTCCTAGTAAGCAGAAATGCTTGAGCCTAATTCTGAACTTCAAAATCATATTTTATACTTAATTTTAGGAGCTTTCATTTACATATTGAAAAATGCCTTGACTGTATTCACATAAATGGTGCTAAAACGTTGTACCCCTTATAAGAATCGTAGCAATCCACAGCAACGTTGGTTACTTCTGAATATTTTGATAAGGGAACAAAGTCAAAATGAATGTATTTAATAAGCTTCTTTCTCATTTCCATTGTTTTTATAAAAATATGTTGGTATTGTTGCCTGCATTTTAGAACTTCTAACTTTTTGTATCATGAATTTGGAGAGGATAACAACCCAATTTTAGAACTTCTGCCAGCGGTGATGGTGTTTTTCTTCCGTGCGTAAGCCATTGTGAATGGAGACCAGTGGAGCAGCACACTCTGTGAGCCTGGCAGTGTTCATCTTGGCTTGGTTAGCAGCGTCTCCTCTGTTTACACCGTAAGATGTTCAGCATGTGTCAGAAATTTCGCCTGCTCTGAAAAACATGCCCCCGGGGCTCTGAGCAGTTTGGGACCTTGGTTCCCACCTGCAAATGCGATCAGTTGCCTGGCTCCTGGGGCAGAGTTTCCTCTGTTACTTATTGAGTCTCTTGTCTTCACTGTCAGAAGCTGAACCGACTTGGGGGCTTTGCTGTTGATTCACTTTAGCAAACCCTGCTGCTGAGGACTGTAAAAATAAATAACTAAAAATAAACTTAGAAAATACAACTCAGAAGCCTGGCTGTGTCGCTGTGGTCAAATGCTTGCCTTTGAGGACTTTGGCAGATTGTGGTATTGCAGTGGGCTTTAACTTTCTGGCAGCAGCAAGGCAGACCTATGATGTCCACATGGCTGATTCTTGGCCCCTGCCCGTTGTGAGCAGAGGAATCAGGAGTTTGAGGAGGCAGTATTGGGCAGTGCTGAGAATTAGATGAGAAGAAGCAGTTAGCACAGTGCTTAGCCCATACTAAGTGTCCCTAACCTTACCAACCAAATGAGGTGCATAGTTATCAGCTTGGGTCTGGATTCAGCAGCATTTCCACTGCCCACTAAAAGGGTGAGCTTGGGCACTTCCTGAACCTCCCTAAATCCTGTTTCTTCATCTTTACCACACACAGTCTGTCCCGGTGGTGGTGTGGATTAAGTGAGGTGCTAGCACTTAATGGGGAAGATTCCCCCAGACCTGCAAAGCAGGGCTGCAGCCCCAATGCTGACCCAGCCTTGCTGTGTGTTTGCTGCAAAGAGGTCTGCTGTGTGCAGGACATTGCTTTATGAACATTTATACTGCTGGAAATGTACCCAGCAATGTGATAGCAAGAACTTTATGAATCTGGCTGTCATTGAAACAAGTTAATCATCTGAAGATGGGGGAAGACTGGACTTTCAGAGGCATCTTGGGGTTAGAGAATGAAGTTTGAGTCAGCAGAGATCTGCCTTCCTCTTGTCAAAGAACTACTGAGTCTGGGAGTCTTGCAAAATGGATCTGGGCTTCTGAAGAACCACTGGGTAGGTACTGGGCATCCATTAGACAGCAGTGCTGCATTGGTCATGTGCAGCAGAAAGACCTCCCCGTGGTGAACAACAAACCACTTAGCTTCTCCCCTGTCCCACTCACTTGGATTGATACACTTTTTCAGTGTCGGAAATGTACTTACTCCCTCTACCTGTCTGAATTACGGTGCTTTGCTTAATTCTGTGGACAATGTTTCTTGAATTTCCTTTTCCACCTCCTTTTCCCACTCGAAGTGGAGAGAAAAACAGGGATGCAGGTTGTGGGTCTTATGGAAGCCCTTTACAACCATTAAATAAAGAACACCAGCTGCATTATTGTTTATACAGTATGTTCCTATTTACCACTTTGGTTTTGCCTGAAACCTTCTGGGCATTCTTTCTGCAGTTTCTCTGAATTTTCTTCTCACCTCCTCACTCCTGCCCTTGCCTTTTGTCTGGGCTTGGTTGCCTGTTGGATGTTCTTTGCCTCTGACGTTAATCTCTCTCTAGTTGAGTGTGTGCTTGAAATGTCTTACCAAGTTGTCCTCTTAAGTGGTACTGATACCGGAACCCGGGGGAGGCTAAGCTCGCTCCCCGGTGGGTGGTGTACTTCCAGGCTCTTGGTCTCTGTCACCCAAGAATGGGAGAAGGGACCATGCCTAGCGTGGTGAGCGATTAAGTAAATATGGGACCCCAAAGAGTTTTGCAGAAAGTGATTTATTTAGGCAGAGAAAAAGAAAAAGGAGAGAGAAAAGATGAGAGAGAGAAGCTTCCACAATATTATGGAAGGGGATCCAGACATGGAGTCCGCCCGGATGTTGGGGAACAAGGACTTTAACCTGGGAGGAATTCCCGCCCTGTCAGGTTTTCTGGGCCTATGAAAAGAATTCCTTTAAACTTCTGCTGGAGTAACCGATCGTTGATTCTTCCCGACATGTGAGTGCCAAAGTTTAAACGAAGACCTCTACTCCCCAGATGGAGACAGTGGGGCTGGAGGCATGGCGCTGGGAAGTTCTTGCCTTTGAAACTACGCCCCCTTGTGGACCCGGGAAGAGAATATATTCCATCAGTACCATTGATGTACAGTCCCATCGGAGAGCACAAGTATGTTTCCTTAGGCCCTTCCAACACTGGCTTTATCAAACATTTTAATCTTTTCTGAGCTGATTGTTGGAAGTCTGATTTGCATTTTTTTTTTTTACTTGAGAAAGGCTGGTCATGTTTTCATTTGTGTAAATCATTTTCAGGTCCTTTCCTGGGAGCCGTCTGTTCATGTCCTTTGTAGCCACTTTTGAGTTTTCTGTCTGAATTTCACAGAAGAGAGATAGATGTAGGGTGGGAGCAGCAGGAAGGGAAGGCAGACCAAGGGGTGTTAGGAATTCCATGTTGGGCCCTTTGGTTGCAAGTAACAAGAACTCATGCAGAGTTTCTTAGTTCATAAAGGGCTTGGCCTTCTTCAGCGACAAGAGACCACTGAAGACTAAAAGGTCACGGGAGGGAGGGCTGTCATGCTGGTGTCCTAGAGTCAGCATGTTCTGGGGAGGAAGATTGGAATGCTTGCTTCCATTCACCAAAGAGTTCCAGCTCTGGGGCCAGGTATGGTTCCAAGCTTAGGGATGTAGGAGTAGCCGGCCCAGGCACAGCCCTCCCTATCCTAAACCGCACCCCATGCCCACCCCCTACAGCCCTCCCCATCCACATCCCCTGTGCCCAACCTCCCCTTCCGCACCTCCCCCTGTGCCCACTCCCCCATTTGGACCTCCCCCTGCCCACCCTCCCCAGCCCTCCCCTCTCTAGCCCTCCCTACCATTCACAGAGCTTTTGTGCATTTGTCACTGGTGAGTAGAACTGGCATGACTCCAGGGATGGAATCACAAAACAGCTGTTTTTGTCTTTCGCTGTTTAAGATGTATTCAACCAGAGGCTTTCTCCTGCCCCTGGTGAAAACTCAACTCAGGGTGGCCCATCACCTTTTTGAGCGTTCTGGGGTGATAGACCTTTTATAGTCCTCTTATGTCGCCAAATGCTTTCCTAACTCAGAAACTGGAATATCGCATCTGTGTGAGAGTAAAAGCTGTGATAGTTGCTCACTGCCTTGTCTAGCCCTCCAGAGTTAGAATAGGAGGAAGGAGCTAGGGTAGGGAGGGCGCAGAGATCTCAGCCCTCCATAGGAATTGTCCTAAGCCGGCACACTTCTTGGACCCAGCCAGGGCTTCGTTCTTATTCTCTCATGGAGAACTTTCAGGAATCTTTGAGGCCCCTCTGTCTCTCCACCTCTTGTCCCTGGCTCAGGGCCTTCCCAGGTGCCTTGACCAAGGCAGCTCCTGGGATGTGCTAATGCTGTTGCCTCTGACCACCACTTCCTCCTTTGCAGCTCTTAGGAAGCCGGTGATAGCTCCAGCTTCTTTCTGCTGGGCCCTGTCCATCCTGCTAGGTGGCCCTGCGGGGTAGGCCTTAAGATGACCTTAAGGCAGGCTTGTTGATCTGTGTAGCCAGGGTCTGGGCCAAAGGAAAGACTTTTGCACCCTCTGCCCAGTCAAACGCAGGATATGCCAGTCAGCCCCAGTGCCCTTCTGTTAGATTTGACAGGTGAGTCAGACACCAGCCCATGGAGTCCCCAGGACTCAGGACCCCATTTCAAGCTTTTGAATGTTATACCCCCCTAGTCCAGGAGGAGTGGGACCAGTGTGTAGCTCTGTGCAAAGAAACCATCTCTCCAAATTCTTTTTAAATATCTACTCTTGGTCTTTTTTTGCCCTCCTCGTTTTGAGGGATGACACAGTCAGGGAGTTCAAATTCTTGCAGGAGGAGGCCGGGAGCTGTCAGGAGTCCCTGTTTTGTGTGGCCACATTCTCTTTGGTGTGAGTGTTGTCCTCTGGCTAGATTCTTATTTTCTACACATAGCCCAGATGTAACCTGATGCCCACCCGTGGTAAGTGTCAGGCTGGTCCTGCAGTAGCCTAGTGCCTAGAGTGAGGAAGGACCTGCTGGGCAAAGCAGGACATTCATCAGGCCAGGGTTTCTAGAACCATCCCAGGCTGCTGGGAATGGATGTGTGGGTTGTGTGCTGCAGAACTCCAGGAGATGTCATTTCCATCATAGCCCAGGGGAATACTTGAGCCTGGCGAAGGGAGATGGTTCTGGAGGGAGGTTTCGGTAGCATCGAAGCCCAAGGTGAGCAGGAGCCCCTGAGCCAAGCTGCTGGGACTGAAGAGGAAAAGGAAGGAGTGGGAGTGTTGCTAGGAGGCAACACTGATGGAACTTAGAGACTTGACTAAGGGGAGTGGACATGGAGTGGGTTTCTGGGTGGGTGCCCCTGTGACTCCTCTAGATGGGAGATACCAGAGAAAGTGTGGGAGGGGTGAGGAAAGAGTGTGCAGGGGTGGGTTGAAGGCCACAGCCCCTCTGGGACCCTAAGGAGATATTGGGAGGTGACTGGAAACACCCAGTGATTGGTCTGAAGCTTGGGAACAAATAAGGGCTGGAAGAACAGACTTGGGCATCACCGCTGTATTTGGAGCTGGAAATAGGCCCAAATTAGGGAACCTGGGTGCATGAGGACTGGATTCCCAGCGAAGGTGGAAGTGGGCCTGCCACCCCTTTGTATGCTTTTCTGAAGAGCATGGAATTAAATAGTATTGGGCAGGTTGGCATTGGGAGAAAGATAAGAACTGGGTGAGGTTAGGATGTGGCCCTGCTGGCATGATGAAGGAAACGCTCTTTGCCTCAGACCATATGTGGACTGCAAGCATCTGCCTGGATGGTGCCAGGGGCAGTGGAGATACAGGCCGCTCTCCTCAGCCATGTCCTTTAGACCAAGAGAGCTTTTATTGTATATCAGATGACAGATGAAAGATCCGGTAAGAATCTGAAGTGTATGGTATATTTGGAAATAAGGATTGCATTTGTTAATTCTATTTTGGTCTTTGGAATCAAGGGTCTCTGAACCTGAGAGAGTAGTTGTTTCATTTCATAAAAGCTCTAGTCTCTAGTCATTTTTCCTTGTTGAAAGCGGACCACAGTCGTGCTTTGATCTGTTGGCCAAAGCACTGCCATGTGGCTTGGAAGCTTAAGCAGACAGGCACCTCCACCTTCTTGAACTGCCATCGGTCACTCTGCAAATCCTGATGTCGCAATAGATTAGAACTGTGTAGAAAAGATCTTGTTCTAGAGGAGGCTGATCCAGAGGCATCTAGTCACTTGCCTGAGTCACAGCTAATAAGCAGGAGACAGAATGAGGACTCACAGTTCCTGACTTATTTTTCCCTTTTGTTCAAAGCCCAGTGTATTGAACTGAGTAATCAGCATGATATTTACCGTCTTCTGTTGCCCAGGTAAAAAACCTGGAGCTTGTTGGGAGCAGAATTACAAATATAAGCAATGCCAACCTTCTCTGCACCTTAGCATTGCCTTTAATAGTGTCAAAACCCCAAAAAAACAACTTAGAAGGAGGCATGGTTTTCGCCACAATATTTGAGAAATTCACCATGATTTTCCCCTGAGCTAAGCCAGTGAGACTACAGAGGATAAAGAGGAAGGCGTGGAAGGCAGAGATACTAGAAGGCAGGACTGATGGCAGTGGGTGGGACTCCACTGGCGGTTGGGGGTCGTGGAGGAGGTTTCCAGGTGGGAGGTAAATGTGCCTCCTCTAGATGGAGATGTCAGGGGAAAGCATGGGTGAGAGGTATAGATTTGCCCCTCGTGGTATTAACAGTACCTCCCCACAGGGACAGTGAATGATGCTGAGGCCAGCGCAGTCTTTAAGGCAGCCAGGAACTGAACACACCCTGACACGATAGCTAGGCCTGAGGCCATGGCATAGCCCATGCACTGTGGCAGGCAGCCAAGCTCTGAAGACTTCAAAAACATGATTGGTGTTAGGGGCAGTAAGAGGGATGCACCCTGGAGATAGGACTGAGATCTGGAATTTTAACAAAAGAACAGTAAGGAAGGAAATAGGCAATCCCTAGCGAGTCTGTAGGATACCTAGAATCTTACTGACTAAGGTATGTAATGAAACACTTTTTTACAATGTCTTATAAGGAGGTAAAAAAATTAGAGCCATCTTTGAGATTAAAAAGTGATGCTTTAAGAAAAGAGGGATGCTGGCCAGGCGAGGTGGCTCATGCCTGTAATCTCAGCACTTTGGGAGGCCGAGGTGGGCGGATCACGAGGTTAGGAGATCGACACCATCCTGGTCAACATGGTGAAACCCTGTCTCTATTAAAAATACAAAAATTAGCTGGTTGTGGTGGCACCCACCGGTAGTCCCAGCTACTTAGGAGGCTGAGGCAGGAGAATAGCTTGAACCCGGGAGGCGGAGGTTGCAGTGAGTGGAGATTGCGCCACTGCACTCTAGCCTGGTGACAGAGTGAGACTCTGTCTCACAAAAAAAAAAAAAAAAAAAAAAAAAAAGAATGTAGCTTTTTCCATAAAGACTGAGAAAAAGAAGAAGAATCTCTTAGATGTGAGTAGGAGATTCTTCTCAGACTCACCGAACACTTGCCTCATTTTGGCATTCTCATTTGAGAAGGTGTGGAGAGAAAATGGAAAGGGTTCAGAGAATATTTTCAGTATCACTCAAGTTATGAGAAGTAAAAGTAATTTTAATACAGAATAAAATCTGAAGAAATAGGTTATATTTAAGTAAGACAGAGTTAGAGAAATTTCTCAGTGGTTAGCAGTTTTAGCAACCAAAGCAAAGGGCAAACTGTTAATTTCTCAGGTAAATTTGATAAAAAGGGAAACTGTAATCAGGATTGGGAAACCAGGTAACTCTGCAGTGAGTAAACAGATGCGTGGGTAGAATAAAAAAATCAAGAAACTAAAAGCAATCTCAATCGTATGCCAAGTGTTTAAGCTTTACTTAAAGTAAAATTAGAGTATGAAACCTATTTGACAATATATGAATACAAATCCATAAACCCTGAAACAAAGCATATATAAATGCTCTTACCAATGCAGAAAACTTCCTCTGTTAAAGATACATAAACAGCACTTCCTTAAATGTGACATATATTTTATACTGACCTCTATAGTCAATTTGAATCAAAAACTACACAAATATTTGTATTTTATAGACAGGGTTTTGCTCTGTTGCTCAGGCTGGATTCCAACTCCTATGCTCAAGCGAACCCCTTGCCTCAGCCTCCCCAGTAGCTGGGACTACAGATGTACACCACTGTGCCCAGCTAAACATTTTAACGTGATTGGTTTCAATAGTTTATACCCACAGTTTTGATGTGAAACTGACAAACCTGAGCTGACAGCCACAGCCCATGTAGAGGAATGACTCCAAGCACACTTCATTTTGTTAAAAAAAAAAAAGAAAAATCTGGATCACTGCTAATGTTCAGATCTGAAATGAAGACTGAGGTAATTTTATTCTTCTATTGTAGGATCTCATACCATGTTCTAAATCCTAGACCATACACAGAATGTTAGACCGGGAAGAGGCCTTAGCAATAATGGCTCAAGCCTCCTAGTGGACAGATGAGTGAGGTGAGGCCAAGAAGTGTGAGTGATATGGAAGCCAAGGCTCCCAGCTTGAATACACTCCTTAAATGAATGTCGGCATGGAATGGAATCACATGTGTGGCTCTGTCCACTTTCCCGAAGCCCTTCAACTAGCTCCTTGGTCCTACTAGCTTTAGCTAGTTCCCTGATCAATATGTCATTAAGCAACCAAAATATCTCATTGAATCCAAGGAGCAGCGCATTTTCCACTTGCGAGGCTTGTGGATGTGGCAGCGCTGGGGGAGGGGCCTGCTGCAAGGTGACATGGCCAGTGCTGTGGGGTGCTGGGTGACTGGTGTTGATGCGTACCCTGTACCTTTGTTACGCAAGGGTGAACTTAGCTTTCAGTAGCTAGTTTACTCAAACAGTGGGTCCCCGGATGTTCATGGCCCCAACTTCAGGGAACCAGCATCTATCTGGTTGTGATGTTCCCCAACTCCAAAGGTGCCTTTTTTTGTCCTGGCTCATTCCTAGGGAACATTGTCTCTAAATGTTATAGTAAGAATTTCCACGAGGTTGTACAGTGAGTGGTACAACCATTTTTAGCGGGCCTGTCCCTTTCTCTCCCCTTCTTTAACCTAAGGAAACCACTTAGAGTCTTGGAGAGAGGAAGGGTGCCTAGTTCTTGTGTGCTTTTGTTTACATAAACGTATTGTAGATGCTAATGTCAAGTCTTGTTAGTAAAGTGCACTTCAAGTTACATAGCCTAACTTAAAAACAGGTACTATATAAAGAACGCTTGCTGAATCTATGTGTAGCTGACAGCCATCTATAAAAGTGCATATATCTTATGCAGTCTTTTAGAGACCCTGGTTGGTTGATTGCAAAATGAAGCAGAGAAAAACATCACTAAAATGAAATATTTTAAGATACTGGCTATAATTCTCCTGGAACCAGTTAGACTTGACAAAGATTTCTCAAAAACGATTTAGGAGGCCCACCTTTGATGCTCTTCCTAGCAGAAAGTTGCAAGTTAATAGATTTAATGTCCCCTCTTGAGAAGAAAATAGTTGGTCTCACCATCTCATTTTTCCCTTTTAGATCAGATAGTATACTATATATTTGTGACTTTTCTGACTTCTGAGTGGAGTTTGGGTTATTTTGATTGCACAATGTAATTTCTGTCATTTTGAACATTTGCATGATTGTAGACATTTTGCCTTAGGCAACAGGCCCTTTTACATTTTCAGATTTTTCTCTACATCCTGTTTAATGTGTGGTTTAGATTAGTTGATGAGTCACATGATGTTTTTTGCTGCTTCAGTGACAGAAATAGATTCAAAATAACCACACAGAGGAGTATCCCGAATGGTTACCCAACACGTTGCTCAAAAACATGCTTTCCTGCGGTTCGAGTGCTTTATACGAGAGCTGTCAGAGTGCTGTGCATGAGGGCGCTGTCTACAGAATGCAGGCAGGAGCTGCTGGCTTTGAACTGGCTGAATGTGCAATGCAGACATCTCAACACTCTGCATTTTTCAAAGCCCTTCCTCACACTCCATTGCAATTTTGGTTCCAAAAAGGCGGGGAGCAGAACTTCTTAGAACATAAAGGACCCCTTTTCCTGGACCGTGCACTGGTTTGATGAAGATGTCATTGTAAGTTTAGAAGTTAGCTCACCTGCAGAGCTGGTACTAACTGGCACATGCTGTCCTGGGCACTGTTGTGCTAAGAGAGTCAGTCACTGAAGTAGAAAGATTTTAAATACAAGAAAATATTTCTCAAGGAAATGTAATTACAACACTATAAATACTTGCTATTTTGCAACATACACACACACTCTCTCCCACTTCAATTTGAAGGAAAAAAAAAAATCCAATCGGCTACTGAGTCTTGATATTGATGTGTTTCTAGAAGCCAAGGGTATAGAAAAGTTACCCTCCCCATGCCCCTTCCCTCCAGAAGATCCCCAAATGGGGAACACGAGAGCAAGAAGCTGTTAACATTTCACACTTCTTATTCTGAAGATAGAAGTGAATAAATTTTCTGACAGTTGTTTGCTTTTTTGAGATGGAGTTTCACTCTTGTTGCCCAGGCTGGAGTGCAACGGCGCAATCTCGGCTCACTGCAACCTCTGCCTCCCGGGTTCAAGCAATTCTCCTGTCTCAGCCTCCCAAGTAGCTGGGATCACAGTCATGCGCCACCACGGATATGTAATGATTATCCCAACCAGGAGAGAGACTCGGAGGGCTGGGAGTGAGCACTCCTGAGCTGGCCCCGCTGCGATGCACCCGGGCATCTGGAGAACTAGGCCCAGCTCTGTCACTACCCTGGGAGCTTCCAGGCCTCCCCATCCTGGACCCCTAGCCCCTGCACCTCCCAAGTTTATGTTGAGAAGACTCAAGAGAGTGAAGTATAAAGTGCTTTTACTATTGTAAAGAAGCTTTACTTGGCCCTATCTGATATATCCTAAACCAATATTAAATGTTTCAATTTCTTAGGGAATCGGCTATCCAGGACATTTCGAAGCCAAACTACCAGCCAATGCTAAAAATCAAGGCAAAACAAAAATAAGGGAACAGTAACTTTGGCACAAGACAAACCCGATGCAGGCAGTCATGGGGCATGACTGTTTTTTACCCAGAAATGCAAACAAGTGGCCTTCCATGCTCCAATTAAAGAATCCCAAATAGGGGAGGGTTTCCTACCAATGTGCGAATCCCTCAGTACTCCCTGAGCCACGTGGCTGGCGAGTCCAATCCTACCATGACTTTCCGAGCGCAAGCCTCGTCTGGTTTTTTGTTTAGTTGATTGTCTCACTGACGCCCTTTGCCACTGAGATCCCTGTCAGTACAGAACAAATGTATACTGCACATTGAGAATGACCTCCCTTGTGCCCCTCAAATAAACAGGCCACCAAAGGAGGAGCTCTAGCCTTGGCTTACTCAGAGAAAACTCTCACTCTATTTTCTATGCTTTGAGCTGCCCAAACCTATTTCTCAGCATCTAAATGAAAAACTACTTTATACTCCTGTATTTTTAGATTGTATTTGTCCACAAGCAATCACCCAATTTTGAGAAAGTGACACTGGTCTTTGGGGAATGTTTCTTTGGTCCCAAAAGTCAAAAGGTTGCCCCTAATGACTCTGAAAAGTGGGAAGGAGAACGGTCCCCTTCCCTGGTTTGATCTCCTCTCATGTCTAGCTGGATGATGGGACCCGGTTAGAATAAACAAATGCAGGAGAATATTCTAATTCTCAGTTTTGTTTCAGAAGTTGTTCGGCTATGACTTAAGCAGCCCAAGTGAAGAAAATGTATGAAGGATCACGTGCTTTAAGGTGAAAGGTTTGAATAAGTCCTGCAAAATCAACTCCACTGTGGTGGCCTGAGTGTGGCATTGCTTCTTGTGTTCTCAGAAACTGTAACCAAATATTACGGCCTACTGATCTTGATCACTGAAGGGGTCTCTGGAGTTATATGTCCTTGTCACATAATGAAGAGGCCCTTGCTGATCCTTCCTTGATTCAGAGGGAAAGGATTTGCTTTCTTGTTTTTTTGTGTGTGTGTGTGTGAGACGGAGTTTTTGCTCTTGCCACTCAGGCTGGAGTGCAGTGGTGCCATCTCAGCTCACTGCAACCTCTGCCTCCTGGGTTCAAGCGATTCTCCTGCCTCAGCCTCCTGAGTAGCTGGGATTACAGGCGCCCGCCAGCCATATCCAGCTAATTTTTATATTTTTAGTAGAGACGGGGTTTCACCATGTTGGCCAGGCTGATCTTGAACTCCTGACCTCAAGTGATCCATTCTCTTCAGTCCCCCAAAGTTCTGGTATTACAGGCATGAACCACTGTGCCTAGCCTCCTTTCTCAATTTGTATATTTAAGCTCCAACCCCAGAAGCATGAAAGAGTCACACATGTTAAAAAATACCACTGTTTAATTTTCTAGTAATGTCCTTTAAAAAACCTGATACATTTATGTGTTTTTTCATCTTCTCAGATCTGCCTCTGAAACCATTGCAAAGCAGCTATGCATCTTAATTTTTCAGCACTATGTATATATTAATGGAGAAAAAGCCACTCTGAGGAAGCACACCCCATCGGCACTGGGTACCCAGGAACGTGAATGCAACCCTGGGGTGCTCACAGCTAACTTCATGCCCTTGCATTCTTTTTTCTATGAGGAACAGTTATCACAAAGCACTGAAAACGGTAGACACAAAAGGCCTGCGTTTTTCTTTCTTTCTAATAATTTTTGCCCTTCCATCTTACACTTCTGTTCCCATTCCAGTGACCCATTTATTCCCCAGTTACCCATAATGAAAAATAGTTCTGTCATTTACTGAGCCTTACATTCAGATGCAAATGATGGGCTTTATAAAACTGCTGCAAATAAAGTACAGTGTTCATTCATACAATACGTTTCAACTGCAGGTATGTTGAGCACACAAGCAATCACCGTATTGTATTAGAGACATTTTATTGAAAATGCGAAAATAGGAAATGTATTATAGCCTAAAATAAATTACATAACATATACAGCATATATTTATATCTTTAAAATATTTTTTTGTTTAGGTTCTTTCAGTCTAGGAATTTTGACTAAATCAATTTAGTGAACTGTGTCTATAATTTTTTAAAGGAAAAAACCTGCTTCCAAAACTTAGAAAAATATACTGCACTACATGGATTTCAAATGCATTATTTCAGGGAGGATCACATAGTGACTCTGGTATCGTTATAAAATGTCTTGCTTTATTGTATGGTGTGGGAGGGAAGTACCGTAGTACATTCTGAATTACCTGTACCGCATAGTTATGACTAAGGATGGCAGAACCAGGTAATACATCTACTTCAAAAGTTACCCTACAGCAACCTGGCATTAGAATGCTGGATTAGAGTTAAAGCTTCAGTTCACGGTAAAAACTAAAATGCAAAGTTAGAACGCTCCATGTGACTCGCTCTAGTGCGACCTTCAGGAAAGGCGAGGGGAAAGCAAGCCTTCAGGAAAAGTCATGCGGCAGGGGCTGGAATCTGGAGATGCACTTTTGTGACAACTTAAAGTTAGCTCATGTATATACACAGTGGGGGTGAGAACTGACAGCTCGCTCAGATCTAGGAAAATGCAAAGGGAAATGCTATCGTTCAGCCGAGTCAGTTTCCTGCCCATTTCAAACCTTTCTACGGGAGATCATACCCATCGTCAGCCGGGTGTGGTCACAGGTCTCCATTCCTCAGTGTGAATGGTGACTCCAGGCTGCAGCCTGCTGCCCTCCTCCTGCACGTCTGGAGTAGATGGTTTCAAACTCTGAGGCGGAAGGGAAATTTAAGAGGCCAATGGGGCTCCATCTCTTTGTACAGCCATGTGACTGCGAAGCAAATCAAAGGAAGCCGTTTTAACCTGTTGATTCTTAAGAGCGACAAAAGGGGACAGGAGAGAGTCTGTGGCCTGCTGTGTGGGGTGACCGAGAGGCGCTGGCACAGCTGCAGTCCTTTGGTTCCAAGAGGAGATTGTCCAGGGGAGGAGGACACAACAGCGACCATGAGGCAGCTGTGTCTTTTGGGTTTTCGTGAAGCAGGGGCATGAAGTCAGTTGTTTTGTTTGATTTTACATAGCAACAGTAAAGACCATTCACTAGGTCCCCCCGTCAGTGTGAGCATACCCAGTATGCTAGAGAATTGACACGAAACCTTTAAATCAAGGCCTCTTTCATTACCCAAAAAAAAAAAAAAAAAAAAATAAGGAACAAAACACGATGGGAGAGGGAAGAGATGATGCTGAAGTGACATCCTGACTGTCCCTGCAGTGCCCATGGTGTCCCGTGCCTTATTCATTCTCCTCTCTCATCTCCACGATGTCTGTCACCTCCTCTGTTGGAGGCATGTCCGTCATGGCGGAGTCCTCCCCCTCTGCGGCCGACTCGTTCTCCATCTTCTTTTTCTAGACCAAAGAAGACTCATCAGTGTGGGGCTGTGGACGGGGACACTGCACAGCAGGGAGACACCATCGGGGTCTCAGGGGACCCCTTGCTGCTAGCTTAAACCTTCTCATGCTTGGGATGGTCTCATCTCTTTTGTATCTTAGTTCAGCGTGTTCCTTGCAGTTTGGTTGTCTGTGTGCCTGCTGTGTGCCTGGCACTGAGCTAGGCAGGCACTTCGGAGGACACCGTGTCCCACCACCCTGTGTCAGACAACCCACCCCCTGCCGCCCTTTCCAGTGGGGGCTGCGCTCTCCCCAACTCCTCACAGTCACCTGCAGACTGCTTTCCCTTCCTCCTCCCTAAAGTCTCAAGCTTGGAATCTCACATTATCAGAATATTCTATCTTGTACAGCATCCTCAGTCACCTCTCGGACAGCTCCAGGCTTGCTGTCATTCTCTCCCACTTACTGTCCTAATTCCTGGTCACGTCCCTGCCATGTTGCTTGTCCTTACAATAGATGGCCTCTCAGGGATCAGGCTCTCAGTCCCAGCCCACCTCAGCCACTCCTGGGTCACCACAGACCTTGCCATTATGGACATGTTTGGCACCACCAACAGGTCAAGGCAAGGACACTGTCCTCTGTCTGCCAACCCCATCCACGGATCCTACCATCCCCTCACTGTGGCCACCTTTTCAATGTCCTCTTCCTCCCTTATCAGCTTACATGACATGGTCCGTAATGACCATCATTTCCCTACCCTGCTTTTCTTTCATTGTATTTGCCAGGCAAAGCCCCAGCTGTGCTGCAGTTCAGATCTTTACCATCTCAGCCCGAACCACTCAGCTGGCATGGCTGGGGGAGCCCAACGGCAGGGGCCAGCCAGCATTCTAAGATTTACGTCACGTACCATAAGCAGGCCTTCTGAGAGGCCTGGCCGTCACCCTGCTGCCCTGGCACGTTCACTCGGCCACTCTCCTGACCAACTGTTTTCCCCACTCATGTGTCCTCGTTCTCCCACCCTCTAACACCTCCCTTTTCTCAGATGATGATCTGGCTTCCTACTTCACTGAGATAAATAAGCAACCAGAAAGGCACTGGCACAAGCTCTCCAACTGCATCTCTGCTCCGGCGTGACCAGAGATGCTGCCTGAGTTCCTATCTTGGGCTGCCTGGTCCTTGTGTGCATAGCCACATTCATCCCACTGTCCCCTCTCCCATCGGCAGCACTGCCCTTCTGCAGGTCATTTCCCGAAGCAAGCCACAGGCCAAACTTCACCCCATCTTCACTGGCTTTCTGAAATCCATGTCCACACCTCTCTCCTTTGGAGCAAAACTCTTGAAAGGGACTGTCTCTACTTGCTGCCTTCAGCTTTTCCCCTTTTTTTCTTACCCCACTCCCATTAGGCTTCTAGTTGCCCTAAGCCACCAGACTAGGCAAGGTCACCAAGGATCCCCCACTGATGAGCGCCACCATCCAACCCTGGTCAGTGGCTTCATAGGCCCTCTTGCACCCGGGAGGACGCTCCTGGCTCCTAACACGACTGTCTCACCTGCTTCCGATAGACATAGCACGCGGCAATGGCCACCATGGTGGATTCTCCCACAAAGCCCGCCAGGAGGGAGCCCACGCCCAGGGTGGCACCATGCACCCTGCAGATGAGAACACAAAGGCGATTTATCTGTTCAGGCCAAGTCAAGGCACAACCGTCAATGCCAAAACCCAGGAAAGTAAGTGTAGCATAGAGACAGCTGAGACCAGCAGCGTTCTCCACCTGCTGGCTTCATAAGGGCCGCAGCTAACAACCTAATGTGTGAGGGGAACTAGGAACTCGGGCTGGGCTGCCTCCCTGCAACCGCACATGGATCCCACAGCACTTCCCACCCTCCCCAGGACACCGGGAGCTCCCCAGGAGCAGGGACCATGTCCTTCCTCTCTTCTGGTTTTTCACACCCAGCAGACGCTAGCACCATGCAGGGCAGGCCATGCCCCAACAGGAGCTCAGTGGCTATGACTCGTGTCTGGGCCTGACCTCAAAAGCACTTTCTAGAAGGGATCCCAAGAGCCTCCACCTGGTCCCTGGGCAGACATCATTCTGAATTTCCGGTCTAGACATGCCTGGGGGTTTCCCATGGAAAGGTAGATCTTAGACCTCTGGACACAGGATTTAAGTGGCAGAAGGACCCACAGCCCCAAACTCCCTGACCACATACCCCAGGTAGGGCAGGACCACGAGGCTGGCGATGAGGACGATGATCCGCAGCACAGAGCTGGGGGCCAGGACGAAGGTTTTCTTCAGCGTCATCAGCCACCCGGTAAGATGTGCCCTAACTGTGACTGTAGGGGAGCAGAGGACTCATTAGCCGTGCCCGCGTCCCCTCCCCATCCTGCTGCCTCTGGCCCAGGGCAGCACATCGGAGAGCCAGGGGCTGCCTGGGACCCTGGCTTTGCTGCTGAGGCCCTGGCCACCTCATCTTCCTGCCCGGGTTCCCAATCCCTGCTCCTGAACCTGGGCCCAGCCCCTGGGCCACCTCCTCACATCCCTTTGGGTCTAGACTGCTGGGGGCAGGCAGGCTCCTTGCTCCAGTGGGACGCACCTTCCAGGCAGCCTGGCTGCTCCTGTCTAATCCTGTCCCCATACCTGCCTGGCCTCACCCTCTGATCATCCACCTCTAGAAGAGAACACTCAGACAAAAGTGGCAATGTGATGGCACTCTAGTGTGATGCCGGGTGAGCAGAAAAGCTGGCACCAGAAGCCATCTTCCCTGCCTGTGGTCAAAGGCATAGGGACAGAGTGGTGGGTAGGAGGAGGAAACTGCATGTCCCCACTTCCCTCTGTGCCTTCCCTGGGCTGGTCCTGACCATGTCCGCCCTTCCCTTGGTCCCTCTCCTAATAGTGCAGCCCCTCCTCTGGTATGCTGGCACCTCACAACGGCCGCGTGGTTTCCCCATGCCCTGACTCCTCACTGGATCTCTGAGCTGCAGGAGGGCTGTGGGTGGCCAGCGGGGAGCTGTGAAGGGCACAGGGCTGGCCCTTGTCAGTAAGAAGGCCCTGAGCGTCTAGATTTCACCTGAAACTGGAAAGGCTTGAGAAAGCGCAGGGCAGGGCCTGACCTCCCTGTGGACAGTACCCGGCAAAGGCTCTTGGAGGAGAAAGTGCTCCTTCCTGAGATAAAAACTCCTTTCCAGGATATGCTGCTTTGGAAGGAAGCCTCTGCCGTCTTCTTGGCCTAACAGTGTGTCCTGCCTTCCCCCTGGTGGAAGCTTTGTATTAATTTTAACGAGGCTCATTTTCTTCTCTTAGGCAGACAGACAGACCCACTGAGGTTTCTGACCAAAGGACAGAGTCAGGGTCCCAGGTATCTGCTAACTGGGCTGGCCCAAGTCCAACAGATTGCAAGGAGTGGCAGGGGCTGGCAGCTGTCTGGCAGCCCTTCATCTTACAGGCAAGGAAGTGGAGTCCAGTGGAGATTAAAGGCAAACTGCATACCCAGCTACAACCTGCTCCCAGCTGGGGCACTCCAGACCCCTCCTCTGGTCACAGCTATAGGAAGTTAACTGCATGTGTCCCAATCTGTGAGTGCAGCTTCTCTAGATGGTGGCACCTTCCAGAGCTTGGTTCACCCTGTGTCTACCCAACAAAGTCCAGATGCCATCCTGGTGCTGTGATCTTCCAGCCATTTCTCCATTTCTGTCACAGTCCAGAAAGTGACGCTGCGAGGCCTGAGAGCAGGGGCCACCCTGTCAGCCCTGGCCTACCTGGGCTCCATGGCTCCTTTCTTTTTCTTTTTTTTTTTGAGACAGAGTCTTGCTCTGTCCCCCAGAGTGGAGTGCAGTGGCATGATCTTGGCTCACTGCAACCTCTGCCTCCTGGGTTCAAGCAATTCCCTGCCTCAGACTCCCAGGCAGCGGGGATTACAGGTATGTGCTTCCACACATGGTTAAGTTTTTGTATTTCATAGAGATGGGGTTTCACCATATTGGTCAGGCTGGTCTTGAACTCCTGACCTCAGGTGATCTAACCGCCTTGGCCTCCCAAAGTGCTAGGAGTACAGGCGTGAGCCACTGCACCCAGCCCATGGCTCCTTCCTTAAACTCATTGTGGCTTTGTAGATTCTGGCTTCCCAGTTTAATGATTTAGGTGGATCTTTTGGGGAAAATGATTTTTGACTAGGTGACACACTTGGTACAGAATTTAAAAGGTACAAAAGGGAATAGAGTAGAAAGGCCTTCTTCCCAGTGATGACTTCCCAGGCCCTTGGCCTGCTTCCCACAGGCAACCACTGTTAGCAGCTTGGTAAGTTACTTATAGAAAAAGAATGTAGCTATGCAAGCACTTAGCACCTCCATATGATGATACAGACCTACATGTGCTACATATTTGTTACGGAAATGGTTGCATACTAATCAACCATTCTGCAACCTGCTTTTCTCCTTTAACCTAGAATGACCTCATTCTTGTAGATCATACCTCATACCACTATATCAGCTTGGTGTATTAACTTTCCATCTGGCTTTTGTCTCAGCCATGGGCGGTTCCTTTCTGACCATCCACCATCTGACCTCAAGTTGTCCTGGAGTCTTCCTTTCTCCAGCAGTCCTTCTCTTTGTATAGCTCCAGGCCTTAGCAATAAGTTCACTCTATTTTTCTGTTTTTGATTTCACCGCTTAAATTAACGTATTGTGAAACTGGCTTTTTGGTGCATAGTTGTGCGAATTTTAATACATGAACACATTTGTGTACGACCATCACCACAGTCAAGACAGAAGGCAATTTTGTCATCCCCAGAACTCCACGTGCTATCCTTCTGGGTCTACTTTCTTTACTGTTTTCGCAATCACTGCACTTTTAAAAACAAGTTATACAGCCAGGCTCAGGCCTGTAATCCTAGCACTTTGGGAGGCCACGGTGGGCGGATCACTTGAGGCTAGGAGATTGAGACCAGCCTGGATAACATAATGAAACCTTGTCTATACTAAAAATACAAAAATTAGCTGGGCGTGGGCGTGGGTGCCTGTGGAGGTTGAACAGGAGAATTGCTTGAACTCGGGAGGCAGAGATCGCAGTCAGCTGAGATTGTGCCACTGAATTCCAGTCTGGGTGACGGAGTGAGACTCTGTCTCAAAATAAATAAAATAAAATAAAATAAAAACAAGTTATACCTGTTTGATCCACTTCTTGAACTTTTAACCTACTGACTAATGTCTTTGCATCTTTCTAAGCCACAGTGAAATTTTATATTTGTGTTGGTGACACGATTGCAAATACTTCCACAGAAAGATTTAATGAGGCATGAGGATAAACAGGAATGTTTCTTTCGTTTTGTTTTCCTTTACCTGGAACTGGGAAGAAGGAGAAGATCCGCAAAGGAACAACACAGAGTTCTGCAAAGGCAAAGTCCACTCCGATGATGTCTATCAAGATCTTCTCGGACACGTTGGGTGTCCAAAACATCACGAAACAGAGCTGGGGGAGAAAAACATTGAACGGAGTTGTGAGGGAAAGGTGTAAACGAGTGAAATGAGCTGGTCACGTACGGCACAATCCTGGGAGAGTGGTGAGAGGGACAAACAGCCTGACTGGGTGGCAGGCATGCTGGTCCCAGAGCTGCCACTTCCCTGCTTGGCCCTCTCCTGACCACAGAGGCCCTGGTCCGTGTGCCATGGCTCCCCCCAGGAGACCCCCACAGCAGAGCAGATGTGGCTCCTCCAAGAGTGGGTCATTTCTGAATGGGTGAGCAGGCCCGTTCAGAGCCAATGTGCTTTGGGGCAAGGCTTAAGGAGAGTGCCACACAGCTCAGTCAGTGCCGGGTGGACAAGTTTATTTATATAATTTTTACAGCTTTAATAAATAATAAAAAACGACCTGAAAGTACTTGGATGTGTACAGAACCACATGGAATCAGCACACATAATGAAAAGGGAAATATTAATATTTAGAGTAAGGATCAGCCTACGAACCTTTCAAGGTCTAGTTAAGAGATGAGATGGCAACAGAATGTTGGACTCTGGAAAGCAGATGGGCAGGTGGTAAACTGATGTACCCAACGCAGGAAAAGGGAATCCTGAACTTGAGGGGGAAAGGGGAGCTCTCTCCCCACCTCCCTTCCCCAGAGATCAGAGAGTGTGGCGCAGGTCCTTCTGGAGACGGGGTGAAGGCAGGGTCCAAAGTGGGATGGCTGGAAGTTGACTTAGTAAGCAATCCATCCACAGCTCCCCCTGCACAGCTGGTGATGACATCTCCCCGAGTTTGACAGGATGCAGGAGCTGAGTCTCTGGATGAGGTAAAACAGCAGGGTACCTGGCATGGCTGAGGGCAGAGTTACTACAGGTTGAGTAACCCTTATCTGAAATGTGTTTTGACCAAAGTGTTTTGGACTCTGAATTTTTCAGATTTTAAAATATTTGTATTATACTTACAGGTTTAGCATCCCTAATCCCAAAATATGAAGTCCAGAATGCTCCCATAGACATTTACTTTGAGAATCAGGTCAGTGCTCAAAAGTTTCAGATTTTGGAGCATTTTGGATTTCCGATTTTTGGATTGGGCATATTCCATCTGTACATGGAAAACAGGGGGATTAAGAGAAAGATGACATTTGCATGCTCTGGCTTCCTCCCTCTTCTATGCTCCCAGAACATGGGAAACTAGTTGAGTTCTTCCCAGGCAGGAGACCAGAAATGGTCTCTGAGGAGTCTGAGCAGCTCAGGAGAAAAGATGTAAAGTTCCTGAAAATTAGTGTCTCCCAGTCAAGCAGCTCCACTTGACCAGCCATCAGTGAGGCCCTTGCAGGTGATAAATCTCATTCTGGAGCTCACAGCTTCCAATCAACTAATAGTCTCTGGATAAGGTAATACAGAGTCAGCTTGGGGGTACCAGGCATGGTCGAAGGCAGAGTTACTGCAACTAGTAACAAGTGCCCCACTTATCAAAATGAGCAGCCAACCAGGGAAAATCAGACTTTGACAAAGTCCTCCAATGTGAGGAGTTCAAAACAAAAGAAAAAGCTACAATTTAAGAGGAAACAAAGACAATACCGCGGCGGGGCGGGGGGGCGGTGGGGCGGTGGGGCGGTGGGGTGGCAAAAAGGAAAACTTTCCTCCACTGATATTCCCAGAGAAATGGGAGAAGAACTACATCTATGACACAAGAACAGAAGGAGAATGTTACAAAAGCGACATACACTCTGGGAGCAGTGGCTCACGCCTGTAATCCCAGCACTTTGGGAGGCCGAGGCAGATGGATCACCTGAGGTCAGGAGTTTGAGACCAGTCTGGCCAACATGGTGCAACGCTGTCTCTACAAAAAATACAAAATTAGCTGGGCATGGTGGTGCCTTCTGTAATGCCAGCTACTTGGCAGGCTAAGGCAGGAGAATCGCTTGAACCGGGCTGGGGCTGGGGGTGGTGGAGGTTGTGGTGAGCCGAGATCACTCCATTCCACTCTAGTCTGGGCAACAAGAGTGAAATTCTGTCTCAAAAAAAAAAAAAAGAAGGCATTCACAGAACAAAAATGTTCTAAGAATTAAAAAGATGAAAGCAGAAAGGAAAATCCGCAAGTTAACAGTAAGATAAGTTTAGGGAAGCCTGCCATGGAGACAGAGCAGAATCATGAAGGCGTGCAAATACTGCACAGGAGGACAGTTAAAGAAACAAAGTCCAGCATCCAAATAACAGGAGTTCCAGAAAAGGGGACAGCGTAAATCTCAGACTGAAAGATACCAGTTTCAGGAATGAAAGGGCCCATCTGGGGGAGGTGGTGCAGTGTGCAAGAAAAGCCCCATCACGGCACGTCACTGAACACCACTGGGGACTGAGAGACGGTCCTATGAGCGTCCAGCCTCAGCCTTCTCAATAGCACTGAAATCTAGAAGGCAAGGAGCAAGAAGTTTCAAATGAAGATATTTCTACTCTAGCACTCGAAACCAAACTATCACTCCAGTGTGATGAAAAGAAAAATATTTTCAGCTGGGCACGGTGGCTCAAGCCTGTAATCCTAGCACTTTGGGAGGCTGAGGCAGGCGGATCACCTGAGGTCAGGAGTTCGAGACCAGCATGGCCAACATGGTGAAACCCCATCTCTACTAAAATACAAAAATTAGCAGGGCATAGTGGCAGGTGCCTGTAATCCCAGCTACTTGGGAGGCCAAGGCAGGAGAATTGCTTGAACCCAGGAGGTGAGGTTGCAGTGAGCTGAGATCATGCCACTGCACTCCAGCCTGGACAACAGAGCGAGACTCCGTTTCCAAAAAAAGAAAGAAAAAAGAAAAATACTTTCAATATATTCAAGGCCTTAAAAGTTTTACCTCCCATATATACTTTTTCAAGAGGCTATTGGTGGGGTTTGCTCTGCCAATGCAAGTGAGTCGTGGAGCGGAAAACGGAAAGGCACGGTGAAGCACGAGACAAAAGCCAGGGGAATCTCTGGGGCGGAGGTGAAGGCTGCGATAGGCCCACAGGTCAGCTGATGTTCCCCGAGCAGGGAGAAAAAGGCTCCGAGAGATGCTGGCTACCTAATGTGCTTGAATACTTGAGATTTATACCACGAAAGGAAAGTGTGGGAATAACTTAGTGTTAAATACACAGAAGGCTAAGAAAAATGATAATCGAGACAATTATTAAGCCCAGGAAAAAACCACAGCTGTTTGAGAAAGGAAGGGAATCAGGGCTCAGCCGTCAGAGTTTATTGCAGTCATAATCCATCAAGAGTTGGGGGTGCCTCTGGGCGCAGCAGGGGGATGGGGGAAGTGAGCAGCGCTGGAAGAGGTGGACTGGGGACATGGCTACTGTGAGTAACAATCCTCACAGAGCTTACTTGCAAAACTTAGTGCTGATTTTAAAAATCTGAATTTAAAAGTGCAACAACATAACTTTGGAAGATCCTGTTAAAAACTTGCCAGTTTCATCAAACATTTATCTCCTTTTCTTAAAATGCAAGTGATTCTTCTCTAAAATAAAACTGAATACATTCTAAAATGAATTACAATAGTGTAAGAACAGAACATTGAAATTTTAGAATATGACATTCTTTTAGGCTCTGAGTACATTAAGGTTCATGGATTTAGGCAAGCTCTATTTACTATGTCATGTTGACATATTCAAGAAATACACTGGAGATCTATTATAAATATATTTCACTTTTTAAGTGCAATAGAGCCATTCCCCACGCATTTTCAGTATCTGGGAAAGTATATTCCACTGTTTTTCAAAAATGGCAGAGGTACTATCATTTAATCTACTGCCTGATGAGAGTACTCACACCCCATCTTTGACACGAAGGAAAAAATACTTCCTACAGTCTAGCAACTTGATGTTCAGGGACTTTATTATCTGAATGCCCTGGACAAGTGGCCCTGTTACCTTTTTTTCCACTGCGAAGCTACTAGTCTGCAATGGTGAGACGTTGCACATAGTCATAGCCCTGATGGTGGCAATTTCATGTTACAGTTTGAAACAACACTGAGCAAGGAGTTGGAACACTATTTCCCTGTCCATATCCCGCCCCCACAAACACATGGGTCATATCCCTGCTTCCAGCTTTGCTTTATATTGGGACCCCAATATGTCCCATAGCAGTAAAACTGTAAAGAACTGAACTGAGGGATGACTGCCTTACAGTCTGGGCTGGCTCTGTGCCTTAGAACCTACAGAAAGTAAGCCATTCTGTGTTTATCTAGGGGTTAGAGGGGCCACATACTGCTAAAAAACTTAAGCTTCCAGGAGAACCATTAGCGTGCTTTATTTATTTTGTGGCCAGCCATGATCTGAATGTGAGATAATGCCTCACACAAATGTTGCAATCTCTCTAGGCTTTGCAAAATCCTTGTAAAGTGGCTCTTCAGTTACAAGGAACCAAGGAAAAAGGAGGGTGTAATTGCACGTCAGAGAGAAAGATGGCGCAAACGGGCCTCTGTGGCAGACAAGCATGGTAATCCCTGGGGTCCCCCACATGGGTCATGTTGGCCCAAAGGTGTTTTTCTGTCTTGTGGAAGATAGTTTACCTCTGGAGCAGGAAGTCCAGTTTGAAGACACAATAGTGAGTGTGCCCACATCACTTGACACATTGACATCAGTATCAGCCAAGCTGTGTCAGCGACCACAGTTCTGGTACCTTGAACACAACCACGGTGATAAGTAAAATTTGGTGGATTCCTTTCTTTCTTTTTTGGAGACGGAGTCTTGCTCTGTTGCCCAGGCTGGAGTGCAGTGGCACGATCTTGGCTCACTGCAACCTCCGCCTCCTGGGTTCAAGCAATTCTCCTGCCTCAGCCTCCTGAGTAGCTGGGACTACAGTCACCTGCCAGCATGCCTGGCTAATTTTTGTATTTTTAGTAGAGATGGGGTTTCACCATACTGGCCAAGCTGGTCTCCAACTCCTGACCTTGCACAGATCCACCCGCCTTGGCCTCCCCAAGTGCTGGGATTATAGGCGTGAGCCACTGTGCCCAGGCCTGGTGGATTTCTAATAGGAGCTTCCTTGGATGGTGGCTCAATATTCCATTTCTAAAATTCCACAGTATGATCCAGCTTGGCACCACTCAGTCACTCTGTTCTTTATCTGGGTCTCTGTGCTGAGCACACCCTAAATGCCCCTTGTCAAAGCCATGTGCCAACGGAGGTGCTTCTTCGGTTTTCAACCGCATACACCTACAGCCCAGACTGGGTCTTTGTGGGCTATCAGAACTGGGAGCTGTTAGTCTGATCTGGGGCTTGAACGATCACAGGTAACTAAAGAGGAGGAACGCCATATTTATCAAAGCCTCTTTTCTCTCCCTCCCTGAAGTCTCTGAAGCTCTTTCCATGCTTCCGGTATGAAAATGCCACTTCATTTTTCAGCAAGTTTTTCAACGAGTGGGTATTTCTTGCACATATAACTTAGGTATACATGTAACTTAGAAAGGAATACATTTAACTTAGAAGTGGGTGTGGTGTTTATTAAAAGCTACAGTATCTATCTGCAGGCGAGCTCTCCCTAAGCAAAGTACTGAGTCCTATCATAATAATCAGACTACATTTAACCAGTCCATTTCAAAAAACAGGAAGCTTTAGAAGTTCCCTTGACAAAGAGTATTTCAGGAACAGTGTCATTTTAGTGAGTTCACCCAGAGTAGTCTCAGCTCAGAACATGCCTCCCAGTTGACCATGACGTACTGTGTTCTTCAAATATTTGCAGAGCCTAATGACATTGACTTTTCCAAACCAGAACACAACCCTAATAAACTCCTAACAATGAACAAGAGTTGTTCCTCTGAGTGACTGCAGGGGTGGATTTCTTGCTGTCGAGTTTGCTGTCAATATTCTCTCATTAGGACACAGCCTTCAAAACAGAATAATCCACACAGTGCCCAGATCTTGGTTTTTCTATTTATTCTTCAGTAAAAGGAACCGGGGCTTCTTGGAGAAATGACTCATTCTAGGACTAGGACTAAGGCAGAGAATATGCAAGATGATTTGCTTGGAGCATCTATGTTACGAGAAGGAAGGACATACCCCAAAATAAAAGAATGGGAACATGGCAAGGGACACACGAAACCAGGCAGGAGCTTTCAAATGGCCAAAGCAAGAACAATCTGGGCAACAAAATAAGTATAGCAGTATTAAATTATATTCCTAAATAGAAAATAAATATCCAGGAGTCCATAGGCATAGAAATTAAAAAATGGCAGAGAAGGGACAAATGTCCTGCCCAGAACTCTAAGTAATTCATTAGCTAATCCCCTTTACGGCGGACAGAGCAGACCTTCCTGCTCCTTCCGAGGAACTTCTTTCTCAAGAGCATGAAAGGAAATGCATCCTGACAGCAGAGGAACGCAGCTGACATGACCCCAGCCACGTAATCCAGGGCAACATCCACAGTGGTAAGTCAGGTTGACAGCACGTGCCCTCGATGTGATGAGAGTGGCACTTGGTCTCTGTGGTCTTCCTCCCCAGAATCCCTAAGCCCAGTCTTAACCATGAGACAAAGCCCAGATAAACACACATTGAGGACTTTCTACCAAATACCTGACCAGAACTTCTCAAAACTGTTGAGACCTTAAAAATAAGTAAAGTCTAAGAAACTCCCAGAGACCAGAGGAGGCTACAGAGGCATGGTGACTAGACAAGCTGTGGTGTCCTGGAGGGGATCCTGGAACAAAAAGAGCTCATGAGAAAACCATCCAGTGCAATCCTAACGAACCATGGAATTTAGTTCACAGTCACGCAGGTTCACAGGGCTGGGTCCTTGGTTGTAATGTGTGTACTGTAGTAAAGCAATGTGAGTGAGGGTGAGGGGTCTATGGGAACTCTGCACTATCTCCACAATGTTTCTGTAAATTGAAAGTTATTCTTAGAAAAAAAAAAAGGTTAATTAAAAAAAGAAGGGCTGGGCACGGTGGCTGACTCCTGTAATCCCAGCACTTTGGGAGGTCAAGGCGGGAGGATTGCTTGAGGCTGGGAGTTCAAGACCAGCCTAGGCAACATGAAACCCCCATCTCTACAAAAAAAAAAAAAAAAAAAAAAAAAAAAATTTAGCCCCGTGTGGTGGTGTGTGCCTTTAACCCCAGCTACTTGGGCAGCAGAGGCAGGAGGATTGCTTGAACCCAGGAGGTCCAGGCTGCAGTAAGCCAAGATTGTGCCGCTGTACTCCAGCCTGAGTGGCACAGCAAGATCCTGTCTCTAAAAATTAAAGGTGAAAAAAAGAAGGAAGAAGAAGAAGATGATGACGACAACGACTCATAATCCACTTCTCTGTTATTTGACAGACTGTGATTCTTTTTCTGAGGACCAACCATTAACCACGCAGTGTCTGCTCTGAACACTGAAATCCTTACGTGCAGCCCAAGACACATTCATGTCTAGTAGAGTGTAGTCCCCTCTCAGTCTCTTATTCTGCATGATCAAGGGGTGGACTTCCTCATTTCTTGAATCATATTAACCTCTTTAGAAATTAACCACCACTGGGTTGCAGCTTTTTTATTCACAACCTTTAAAATACAGTTTCCAGTCAGTATGTGAGCCACAGTCACAGTTTCCAGGGATGATCTGGTTGAGCCTAATGCTATGATGACTCAGATCAATGAGTAATTTAATATTTTTGAGTGGGCCTTAACTGTATGTCGTCATTCTGTCTTGGGGCAATACTCAACCTTTATTTCTAAATCTGTGTATCAGTGAGCTAAGTCATGAAAAACTTTGACCACATATTAAGGTCTCCCAAGAGAGTGCAGAGGTGATGGAGGAAGCCAGCAACATTACAGAGCGTGCTCTCTCTGGTTCTTACTATGTTACAGTCCGAAACAGCTTGGTTTTCTAAGCTAAGAACCACAGAAGGGGGATTTGAACCAAGACCTGCTTCCTCACTGGCAGAGTGGGCCATGCATGGTCCCTGAGCTGCCCTGGGGACAATCTGAGTCTCTTCCCAAAGAATTTTGGAACTGGGATCTGAGGAAGCCAGTTGTCCCCTTCAGCACTTGAACTAAGAAACATGCAAACCGGCCACAGTGGGACAGCCATTTCTGTGAGTCCTTAGAGAACTCTACCCATGAGGGCACACTGCCAAGTGCTCGGGTCTTGACTCAATTTCCATAAACTCTTAACCACATTTTGAGGGACTCACAAGGGCTTCTCCATTACCCTGAATAATCAGAATTAGCAGTACATGACAGATTCTTATCCCCTGCACTTAGAAAAAGTAAAACTATGCAGCTCTTTTGAATAAAAATCGTTGGTCCTGGACATCATTTTTATTTGGTGCTTTTACTTCCAAAAAAAAGTTCAATATACATTTAATTGTGTTGAAATCCCCACCAGGCAAGCCAGTGGTTATTCCTCGGCAACATGGAGTGTGAAGAGGAGGTTCGGGCTGGGCACTGGCGCCTGACTGCTGGGCTGGTACTCCCATGCAGCTGCGTCTCTCTATTGTCTCTAGGTGAGTTCCTTGAGCACTCCAGCCTCAAGACTCTTCTTTGAAATGGGGATGGTGTCTCCATCACAGAGATGGTGTGTGGAACTGAGCTGCCTGGAGTGCCCGTCTGCCAACTGTGGACCGGTCCAGCTGCGATAAGCAGCTGACTCCATAAAGTAAACTGATGTCTGGCTTCCTTCGTGAAGAAAGTCTTACCATCCAATCAACACCAGCCGAACTGAACAGCGTGCCTGGTGGTCAAGTTATTCACATTCCAGTGCCAGCTTCTTATCCCGTCACAGACCAGACCTCCAGCACTAGTCTGCGAAGCCCATGCCTGAGAGCACTGCAGCCTGCAAAGAATGCTTTTCCAGCACCGCACACCACACGTGATCCGCGGATGTCAGCTGTAAGTATTCCAGAAGGTTTCCCAGGACCGTATTCTAATAAAACGCTAGCAGTGGAGTCCTGTGGAGGTGGTGAGATTAGGACTGATTTTCCTCTTTGTACTTCTCCATGGCTTCTACAAAGAATGTGTATTCTTTTTATCAGAAAAACATTTTAAAATAAAACAGACCCCTGTAGATGTCTTCACAGATATCGTCAAACTTCAAATGTGCTTGGGACAGGAACGTGAGAAGTCTTGCCCTGCAGGAGGGGCAGCTTTCAGAAAGTGGCAGTCAGCTTGGTTTTCACAGCCAGCGTCTTGAGAAACCGTGTCCCACGTCACCCCATGAGGAAGGCACACTGATCTGATATACTTAGCACAGGGCAGGACACTATTAGATCACACACATGCTGTCTTGCTTGACTTTCCAGACACAGCTGACGCAGCCTTAAGGGACACTGTTTGGCCTTTTGGTTCAGATTGCACCAGCTGCACACGTGTAGGGAAGGAGGACAGTTCAGGAAAGGTTTCACAAGTCATGGTCACGACTCTGGCTTTCACTCGGAGGGACATGAGAGCCATGGCAGGTTGCGGGTGGAGAAGAGGCAAGATCCGATTGACACTAAGGCAGCCTCACTCAGGGCAAGGTAGGGAAGGGCAGAATCAAGGATGCTCGTCAAGGCTACTGTGAACATCCAGGTGAGAGCTGGCAAGGGCTTAGACTGGTGGGGAAGCGAGAAGAACCAATGTGGAGTATGAAAGACAGGAGCCGGGGAAGAGTGAGGGGAGGGAGGCTGGAGGCTGGGGGCATGGCTGCCCTGTCCTCATGTGGTTTCCTCCTCACTCATGAGCTGTCCCGTGAGCTAGACGGGGCCTCTCTAGGAGTGTTCCTGATGTTTGCATGACTTGGTAACTCCCAAATGAAACAACGCAGAATTCCATCAGGTCACACTCTCGTATTCCCAATTTAGAAGGAAAAACAGTGGCATTTTACCAGGGTGAACATGCCGAAAGCAGCAATGTGTGAAAGTAGCCAATGACTCCCATTTCTGGCGATTGGCGCTTAAGGAGCACACACCTGTAGCCACTGCCAGAAGGAATGGGCTCTTGGAATTTGGCTGACCTGACCTCAGAAAGGTGAAAAGCCATGTGTTCTTGGGACAGCACGTGAGGGGGCCACGGGAGAGAGGGACACTTCCACGTCCGTGTCGTGCCCAGTGGGAGAAAGTAGGGAACCTCATAGGAGGAATGACGATTATTACCATCACAGACAGTGGGGACATGGGAAGGACTTTTTTACGTAAGAGCAGGCTAGCAAAAGTTCTAGTTGGCTGACATAGGGGTAGCAAACCACAACAACTATTTACAATAGGTGAAAGTAAACGACATCTATTACTGAAATAGAGCTTGGTCCTCCAAGCTAAGGGGCCTGGGAAAGCATATTACAAAGTGTTTACATAGAATTTAATGCCCTCCATTTAGCTTGTTGATAATCATAATAATAATTATAAATCTGCCTTGAATATTTCCATAAGGGAGTTGATACAATCATCAACTGTTATAGCATATTCACGGTTAAAAAAAAATCATTTTCAGATGTAGTTTTATCACCAGCTTTTTAAAGAATATGAAAACTAAATCATCTCTGCTATCATCTAGGTTTAATGAAATTGCCAAATGCACATACTGCATGAAAGCAACGTGTCTCTCAGATGTAAGACGACTTCCTAATTCCTAGTAATGCTGTATTGGTGGAAAGAAATGACATACCTCAAACAGCAGGGGGCGCCATGCACCAAGCCTGCAGAGGGTTGTCCAACTCCTATTCCCTTTCTCTGCCGGTTTAATCCTTTCCTGGCTTTTCTCACGGATCTAAAGACTATTGAGAAAGTTCCACACTCCAGCTTCTGTTTTGCCTTTCCTTCTTCTTGACTATTAACAGTCAACTTGGAACTTGTTTGGGGCTGGGGGAAGGGGACATGAGGAGTTACTGTTTAAAGGGTATAGGGTTTCAGTGGAGCTGGGGGAAGGGGACATGAGGAGTTACTGTTTAAAGGGTATAGGGTTTCAGTTTTGCAACCCGGTTACGGGCAGATGGTGATGACAGTGAATGGACTTCACTGTCCCTTTCAAAATGGTGAGAATGGTACATTTTCTGTGTATTTTTCTACAATTAAAAAAACTTTTTTAAACGTTGGGAACAAGCACACTCTGTTCACTTGCTCGTTGTTTAAATGACACATGTGTGCATCTGCCCCAGTGTCTTATTATGAGGGCTTCGGTAGAATTTGAGGGACTAGCCTTTATTGCCTTCATCTTGCCTAAATTCCCCCCAAACAAACCAATCAACCCCTCAAATCAAATCTGCCATACGTGCTGACATAAAGAGCAAATTCTGGATTCCTGAAGCTTCCAGAGAGAAGTGCGGAGGGAAGGCAGAGGTTCAGTGAGAAGGATCTCACTCTCACCAGTCACTGTGTGCCAAGAGTGATTCCGTATCATCTTCACACACTCCCCAGACAGATGCCTTATGAGTTGAGGAGGACCTAGGGCCTACAGGTACTGTGTGACTTGCCCCAGGTCACCGGCTGGTAAAGGGGCAGGGGCAAGACTTCAATCCAGGCTTGGGGCCGCAGAACCCTGCTTTCTGCGTTTCGGAGATGCCCTAGGCTGCTAAACCATTCCAGCCCATGGGTGCTGTGAGGGGCACCAAATGGGGAAGTGTTGAATTCCATTAATTCACCTTTGGTTCTGTCTTCATCCCCCATGCACAAGAGAGGCCTTTTCTTCCAGTGGAGCCGGGAACAATGGGCAGCAGTCTCCACCTCATGGCGTGGGGGTGGGGTGGCCCAGCGTTAACAAAGCCTCAAACAGGCCGTCTTTGTTCCAGACAAAGGGTCAGCATGGTACCATGGCTGGAATATGGCCTTTAGGATCCGCCCAGGAGGGCTGAGTGACAGCTGTGGCTTGTGGGAAGGCTGCCACAGGAAGGTGAGATAGGGTCACCTCATGAACCGAACTTCTAACCTGGAACCCAGTGCCAGCCGGACAAAGGCCCGTTGGGGGCGATTTTCACTACAAGCTCAGATTCTGCTGCCTTCCAGCACATGACGGAAGGACTCGGAACTAACACGCTTTACTGAGACGCAGCTACAACTAATGGTGTGCAACCAAGAAGAAGGAATCCTTGGGGCGCCAGCCCAAGCAGTGGTAAGACAGGAGCAGGTCAGGCTCACCAGGGCACAGAAGGCCCTCTCCATCACACATGGACAGTAGGAAAAACAGGAGCAGAGGAGCCCATCCTGACCTGAGGGGTGCAAAACTGGCCCTGAAATGATGAAAAAAAAAGTCTTCTAATTGAGGAAATTTAGGATGCGAGAGGCGGTGCCAGACGGGACCCCAAACCTCTGACTTCTAGGTGTTCCCTTTCCCTGGGCCTCTCCCTCGATCTGCCAGCTGTGCCTTGGACCAGCTGTGCAGACCTTCCAAGGAGAGAAGGCCGAGCCTGGGTTCCACTGGGATGAGGGCACTGTAAACACTGGCACCGCCTGAGACCGGCCACCTTGCAATTGTGGAGCAGGCTCCGGTGGGGAGAGGAGGGGCGGGGCCGGAGTTCTGGTTTCTAGCTTTGGGAATGGTGCTTCCCAGCAAGCGCATGGAGAGGGGTTAGCTCAGTGTGTCCAAGAGAAAGACTGACAGAGTGGATCTTCAGGCTGCCTCCTTCCCTGATGCTGCCGCTGTTTGTTTTCCTTCCCTCCTGAGTTGCTCTCTCTGCGGCCTGAAGTTCTGAAGCTTTAGGATGAAGATGTTTTAAATACTAAACGCCTTCATCCTCAGTTCTGCGGCGGCCCCCTGCTCTGGGATGGCACCTACTTCCTTCCCTCCAGCAGGCAGTGAAGCCCAGCAGAAGCTGCCGGCTATGCCGAGATCCATGCTGGGATTCTACAGAAACAGCATGCAGGGAGGGGAGCTGACCAGGCCACTAAGCCACTCTCCTCTCTGGCAGCTCCAAGCTAATCCCTCCCAGACAAAGCTTCCCCCACGGATGCCGGAGCGGGGGCGGCTCACAGCCTCGCTGGCGGGGACGATCCTGACAGGTAATGGAGGGGGACTGCTGACAAAGAGAGTGGCCATGACTTCTCCAAATTCACAGGAATCAGGGACATTTTTTTAAAAAGGAATTAAGGAAAACAGATTTCAAAACTTACAGAAAAGAGGCGAATATGATCTAATAGCACCAGAGATTCTAAAAGAGGCTGAAAAACTCTCAGAAGACAAATTCTCTCCCAACAACCAGAAGACAAGCCGTGAGGAGAAAAACGGAAGGAAGGCATCCGAAGGCCTCGTGGTCCCCCAGGTGTGGAAGCAGGTACTGGGGACAGCGATACGTGCATCCACGCCTTCACCTGCCAACTGCAGGTCCCTCTACCCCGGTCTCGGCATGCCCCATGCAGAGTCTACCTTGAAGGGCTTGCAGCCTCAAGGATGGGGCTGATGTGTAGTGCAGATGCACCCAACATACTCGCCAGCAAGAAGCGGGTGCCAGGAGTGTAGGAGAAGAGGCGCCTGTCTGTGCCAGGGAGAGGTTGATAAGGAAGCACCTGCCTGCCAAGAAGCCCAACGAGGCACTCGAGGCCAAGGCAGCAGCCACCAATGCAAAGCCCAGAGTGAGGAGATGCCACCGCACGGGGAGCTGGAGAGGTGGCCCAACACGGGCATGAAAGGCCATGTCATCCCCCAGGGGCAGCGGCCGGAGGTGAAGGACTATGGGGAAAGGCTGTGGGCGGATGGGTGTCTAGCAGGAGGGCTCATTTCCCGAGGATCTTCATCCTTTCCGAGTTGGCGATGGCTACGAGGGAGAGGCAGGCTGAGGGGGTGGCCCGGTGCACAAAGGTGTTGTGTCTACGGCAGGGTCTACGGTGGTACCAAACGATGCGCCCTAACCCCCATGAGACCAAGGTTGGGAGGTGAAAGCCCACGTGCTCTAAGTGAGTAAAGGTGCTCAGAGCAAGAAAAAGAGCTGTAAAAAATGTGCCATGAGAAAGAAGGGAACAGGGAAAGAGCTGCCAGGGGCCGGGGGCACCTTCCAAACCCCTGATCTCTGTCTGCCTTCTCTACCCAGGAGGGTCACCCCAAAGCTAGCCAGGATGAGCAAACCCAGACAGGTGGGATCTGAAGACCGACATTGACAAGAGAGAGCAAAGCTTTCTGAGATAACCGTAAAACTGTTTAAGGCTCCCAGCATGAACTCGCCTGTGGTGGAAAGGAAGTTTAGAGAATCAGGAAGAGGCTGGGAGCCTCGAGGCTGGAAATCCTAAGGATGGATTCTAGAAGGGCCCAGTCCTCGACTGGATCTTATGGGTCTCGTGTTTACCCTGAGAACAGTGCCAGGCGGCTATATTAAAAAGTAGATAGAGCCTTAGGCGGCATTAGTGAAACTGATGGGCTGATGTGTTCTGCTCTACTGTCTAGGCGTTAGAGGATTTCAGCAATGCATACGGCCACACCTGTGTGGGACAAGGCAATGTGGGGAGAGACGAGGGAGCTGCACGAGTGTCATGCCAACAGGGGTCGTGAGGGGTCCTCAGGAAGCATCATGTGTCCCCCACAGGACACAGGTTTCTGTGGACACACGGGTATCCTTTCTCACCCCAGGACTTCAAAACATAAACGTGCTTCCCAGGCCGAGGTGCAGCTTAAAATTGGTCCTTACTGGCATGTTCTACTATGTGGTGGTGTCTGCGGTTCTATCAGACATCTAATCAGAGGACTCGACCCACTCAGTCCCCTCTTTTTGTGTTCACTGCAGCTTGCTGGAGAACTGGCATCTCTGCATTAGCAAGAAGATGGGGCTTGGTAGCATTATCTGCACCTGGGGTTGGGAGGCTGTAAATAGCAAGGGGTGATGGGTCACCCAAAGAGCTTCCCTGGTGAGAAAATGGTGCACCCATGGGTCATGTCTGTGGCAGGGTCTGTCTATTGAAGGTGTGTGTAAATCTACCAATTGAGAGACTGTTTTAAAAAAACACCCCTTCACCCACAAAAACCCACAAAAATTTGATGTATATAAACTTTATATATATATATATAACTATAAAATATATAAACAAAACTCATAAAATGATTCCTTGGCATAAAAGATACCCCTAGCCACTTTTGTCCATGTGCAGCCCTCTTTTCTTGTGTTAGGGCACACCCAATGCCACAGTGGTGGAGCTGGTGGCTGAGAGGAGAGCTGGCATTCTTTGCGTGTAGCACACACCAGGCATTTCACTAAGCTTTGACTCCTTTTAAAGTCATAAAAGGTGAGCAATTCTCATTATCTCTGCATGTTATCTGGGGAAACTGAAGCTTGCAGTTTTGAGTGGCTTTCCTGAAGCTACTCGGCTGATGGGTGCTGGAGCTGGGATTTGAACCCAAGCCCTGTGGCTTGGTTCAAGCTACTAAGCTATGTAGCCAATTCCAGCTTCACCTAAACCTCTCTGCCTCCATCCCTTTCCCCTCTTTAAATCAACAGACACGGACAGGGCAGTCAGATGTCATGAGAGCCACAGGCGTGACAGGCAGCCCCACATCTGAACTCACCTCCAGTTGCAAAGGTGGGAACTTGTATTACAAGATGAGTGGTGGTGTCAGCTCCAGTGTGTGCACCCTGGCCCTCTGGAAACTTCTTTTGTGATAACGATCAGTTCATTCTTCTAGCCACATCAGTTAAGAGCCGTCTCCAGGGAGGACTATAGGCTACTGGCAACTGTCTGGCACCCGATTCACAGTGAGCAGGTTTCGAGGCCCTGTTGTTTGCCAAATGTGCCATTTCTTGGCAGTGCTTTGTGGTTTTTTTAGGCTAGCACTGGGCTCAGAAGATACAAAAAGACCCTAGAAGAATTTCATGGCACCATTCAAAACTGTTTCCCTTACTGTGCCCAAGAAAGTGGGACATCTGACCCAGAGCTAGGGACACAGCAGTGACCCTTTAAGAGAAAATGAAGACCCTTTTGAGCAAAGACCACAGATTAGCTAAAAGCACTTAACATGTGCTGCCCACAGGTGCAGGAGACACCCTGGCTCTGGGAGAGGGAAGCCAGTGAGGTCTCTCCTGTGAACAGAGTGTTTTTTGACTATTTTCTTTTGTTCCTGTGTCAAATGATGTCTTACTTCATTAAACTTACAAAATGGCCATTTAGCATGCTAATCAGCTGTTTTAGGTCCTCACTGTGCTCATTTCACACACTGCTTCATGTAATTACCTCTATTTGGTAATTTTTGAGGTATTTTGAGATCATTCACATGGGCTTTGCTGGGCTCCCTGCCTGCTGCACCCAAGTGTATGGGAGGTCACCGGGGGTTTCAGGCCGTGGAGAAAGCGCTCGTGTGCGGAGCCCTGGGTGTCTCAGAGCCAGTGCTGGGCTCGGAAAGCCAGAAAGCCAGGGGCACCACGTCCTTGCTCTCTCCACGTTGATGGCGCATCGTGTTGGGAGTGTCTGACCTAAGCACCTGTTCAGGCTGATGTCTGATTTCTGAACCCTGTCTTTAAGCTGAGACTAATAAAAAAAATGTTTAAAAAAAGCTGCAGGGAATCATAAGGTATTAATCGTGAAAGTCTACCAGTGAAGCCCTACTGAGTGACTTTGCCATTTGTGTGGAATGGCAGTTTGTGACTGATCTCTCCCTGTGATATCTCTGCTTCCACAGCAGTGAAAACCGAAAGGGCAGGGCTGGGTGGGACTCAGGTCAGGCAGCGCTTGGCAGGTGCAGGGATCCGCGGGGCCCAGACTTCCCTCCCTTCCGGGCTTGGAGGGGCTGGTAAGCAGTGTGTGTCTGCAGGCCCAGGGTATAAACATGGTGTCTTCCCCACTGCTTTCAAACTCATTCAGGTGGTGGGCCCCATGTGGGTTCATGGCAGAACAGGGGTGTGTATTGATATGTTAAACTGAGAAATGAGTAATTTTTATAATTTTGTGCCAAATCAGATTACCCTTTACAAGGTTCAAGTGGTAAACAGTAGAAGAGGTCAAGATTTTAAGGCAATCTTGGGGGGATAAACACAAACGAATAGAATACTGGCAACTTTGTTTCCTGAAAATTGGAAAAATGTTTCAGTTTTTGAATGTTTGTAGTGGCACAGGTTAGTCCTGGGCTCTGCAAAGACTGTTGAGGGGTACTGTGTTATTTGATGAATAAAAAGAATAAAAACAAGAAGCAAAGTAACCTGAATCCAGCCCTGGTACTTCTATCAGATGCTACAACGTCAACAACCCCCTTTCCCCACAGAAACCTTTGGCAAAGACATCATTAAGTATGTAAATGCAGGCACAGGTTGCTGGTATTAAAATAGCTCCTGTTCCCCATAAATATGTACACTTACTAGGTACCCACAAAAAATAAAAATTAAAATAAAAAATATAGACACAGGGCCACACTGCATGAAAAGTATTATATTTCTAAGTAAATCCTCTACTCACATGGAGAATCTGGAAATAAAATAATAGAGATGTCTCATTAAACTAAAAGGAGAGAGAACCTAAAAATAAAAACAGGTGAGGTGAATAGTAAGAAGTCTGGTTAATCAATCCATGTGGCCTTAAGTGACAAGAAGATTCTTTCCTTTTGGAAATCATAGTTGTTAGATTGCCAGGCACCCAAAACAAACTACCACAAACTGGGTGACTCTGAGCAACAGAAAATCACTGTCCCACAGTTTTGGAGACTGAAATCAAGGAGTGAGCAGAGTCACACGCCCTCTGAAGGTGCCAGGGAAGTGTCTGTTTCAGGCCTTCCCTAGCTTCGGTAGCTCCCGGGCTGAGGCAGCTAAACTCCAAACTGCACATGGCGCTTCCCCTGTGTGCATGTCTGTGCCCAAATTCCTTCCTCTAAAAAGGGCACCAGTCATATGGGATTATGGGTCCACCCTACTTACCTACCAGAACCTCATTTTAACCCTATTTCCAAAGTCTGAGGTACTGGGGGTTAGGACTTTGATGTAAGAATGTCTGGTGAGTCCAATTCGACCCATAACAATCAAGATAGAAGGTTCTGGACTGGATGCAGGTTCACGGTCTCCCTTTAACCACCCACAGGCTGCAAAAAACAAGGCTCAGAAAGATTCAGAGTAAAAACCTATTTTAACTTTATTTTTAAAAAAGAACCAGATCCTTAAATACAAACAGCCACTGACCTCAGATACCCTTGCACCCTACTGCGTGAGGCCATGTGGTTTCATTGGCACACTGTGCCCGTGTGGCACTCTGCCAGGCTTCCTTCTCTTTCTGCCTCAAGTAACAGCAACAGCTCCCCACCCCCACCACACCAAGCAGCCTCCATGTGTCGAAGCCAGGGAAGCAGTCATTCGGGGGCCAGTGGATACAGTCTGGGGGCCCTGGCATAGTCCTATGACCTCAGTGTAATCGGAACGTGGGTGCGAGGGGCCAGCCCTGCACAGAGTCCCACCCACACCTGCCATCTTGAAACAGGTCAGCTCACCAAAAATCAACTAGTGGATAACCAACAATTTGTCAAATTTTCTGAGTTTTAAGATCTTGTCTCCTTTAAACTCTTCTAAAGTTTATAGCAATTCTTACTGGAAGGATTGGCAGGGCCCCAAGGGCTGGGAGCGCCCCAGGGTCTCTGAGGCCCCCACATTCTCCCTGTCTGTACCCCCACCTCTGCCATTCACTCCAGCTTTCTCTGATTCGTCACCTCCCATCTTTTTCTGAGCAGTCTGTCTCCCTTCTCCTTCTGACCGTCATGCTACTCCATCTCTTGGATAGTCAGTCACTCTCCTTTCCCTGATCCTTGTTCTCCCCCACCTCTTTCTCTGAGTGTGGCATCCCGGGGGTGCTGGGTACGGTCATGTAGGTTGTGCACTGCACAAAAGTGCCTGGCTGGCTCTGCTTGCCAAGATCCGTCTGGAGAGATGCCCATTTCTGTGCGCTAAGGGTGTGGGGAGGCCTTAGCAGAGGCCAAGCCTGTGCTTTGCATGGATTCCTCTCTATGTCTCCTGAAGCTGAGGGGCCCCCTCTCTTGGCACTAACTCCCCAAAGCAGAGCAGCAGGGAGCTTGAGAAGAGAAACACCAAATGTTCTGAAAATGCCATTGTGAGATCAAAATGGAAACTAATCAACTAAAAGCATCCAAAGCTGTTAAAAACTTCTCTGTTTATTAAAATACGATTGACTATGAACTTCAGAAATAGTTTAAAAAGTCATGCTTTGGGTAAATGGGCAAATTTGGTAAACTCAGCAGCCTGATGGGCTGGCTTTCACCAACTGGCCTGGCTTCCAGGAATCGGGAGGTCTGTCAATCTTTTGGGATACTTCTTCCCCTCCAAAAGGACGGTTGGAAGATATAGCCCATGCTGGTGAGTGGTTTCTATCTTATCTTCACAACTAGAGTCCAGGAGGGCTCCATGGTACGCCCCAGGGGTTTGTGCGAGGCTGGGTTTCTGTGAGTTCCACACCGCCAGCTGCCTTCCCCTGCGGGGCCTGCTCCTCTCTTGTGAGCTCACTGCTGACTCAGCCTGTGGCTCCAGGAATGTCTACCTGGAGAGGCATGGCCTTTTAGGTCACACTCACTGTCACTGTGTTCCACAGCCAGTCACATGAGTGACAGAGGCCGCAGCTGTCCGGGAAGGTGCAGGGCAAGGTGACCACCGGCCCTGACTCCAGCACCAGCAGAGGCACCTCACATGGCGAGGCTGCGATGCAGTCTCCTCTGCGTGGCTGCAACCCTGTACGCTTCCACGTCAAAGCAGACCCTCTGAAGCTGTTCTTCCAAATGGCTTTCTGCTGGGTATATTTTGAACTCTGCTTTCCTTCCCCCCAAACAGCTGCTTGCGAGTCCGCAGGCACCTTGCTAACCTGGGTTTGCACTGTGTCTGCTTCCTCGTTGCTATCAAGGGGATTCTGTTTCATCTGACAGTTCTACTGTTTTGAAGCTAATTTTTGGTCAACTAAATGTACCCCTTTTCTCATCCTCATGCCCATCAGATGGTTTAGAGAGATCAATCAATCAACCTCCGGCACAGCACGCCTAACCGCAACTCTGAAAGATGACAGCAAGATGCCAACGAAAATCACGAACACTTCTATTTTCCCACTCCACACTCCTGACCTCAGCCCCTCTTCCACTCTGAGCAGAAGACATTCGCTGCTTTTCTTAATACCCAGTTGGATAGGAGTATAAGGGCAGAACCAACTTCTGGAGTAGGACAGATACTCATTTAAATAGAAAATGTATAATAGGGAATAAACGAACACATCACTGTAGCATGCTGAAATATGAGCCTCTTACTGTCAACAGTGACACCATGGTATTTTTCACAGGCAAAGGCAGGTGTTGAACTCAAATGCCAGGGCCTAGAGAGGGGGCCTATTCTAAGGGAAGGATGCATTTTGGTTTTGGGCAGTATGTTTTCCTTTGAATCACTGAGTCATTGAGCATCTGCAGGATCCTGGGGGTCAGCTCTTCTCAAAGACTCAGGGACAAAAGTAGATTTTCCCAAAGCAGCTGAGTGCGGGAAAGCAGGCTAACACTGGATGATGTGTGGAGGGCTGTGGAATCATCACGCAGCTCCTACTGTATACACAGAATCATCTGCTGAAAGAAACACCAAGCGTGCTGCTCTCAAGTGTTTCAATGACCTCAGCTACATTAATTTCCTGACATTAAGAAGTTTCAAAATTCAAAAAACAAAAACAGGCCAGGTGCAGTGGCTCATGCCTATGATCCCAGCACTTCAGGAGGCCAGGAATTCGACATCAGCCTGAGCAACACAATAAGACCCCATCTCTACAAAAAGTTAAAAAAAGACACAAACCCAAAGCCAAGGAAAAAGAAAGTAGACTAGAAAATCAAGGGGGTTTTAAAAGCTTTTAAAACAGTATAAACGGAGCATAACGGGGAAGATTGCTGTTCACCAGGGGTGAATGCTGTCGGTACCTTACTGACCCTTGTCTCATAATTAAGAATCAGTTGATTTCTGTGTTTATTAAACTATTACTGTGACCTTTCTCAGTGTCAGGCAGAATGCTAAGCCCTGGGGGTAAAAGGCTGCATGGCAGATCCTGTCACATGAAGTTTGGGGTCCAAGAGCAGCAAGAGATATACAGGAATGTATACAGTAAGACATAGAATCAGGTGTGTACTCATCACAGAGGCAGCTTAATGTTTAATTTAGAAAGAAAAATCTCCAGCTGGACGCAGTGGCGCACACCTGTAATCCCAGCACTTTGGGAGGCTGAGGCAGGAGGATTACTTGAGGTCAGGAGTTCGAGACCAGCCTGGTCAATATGGTAAAAACCCGTCTCTACTAAAAATACAAAAATCAGGTGGGTGTGGTGGCAGGCACCTGTAATCCTAGCTACTCAGGGGGCTGAGGCAGAAGAATCGCTTGAACCCAGGAGGCAGAGGTTGCAGCGAGCCGAGATTGCGCCACTGCACTACAGCCTGGGCAACAGAGCAAGACTCTGTCTCAAAAAAGAAAAAAGGAAAAATCTCCCTTTATATTTTTTCTGTGTGTCTTTCAGTGAAAATTCCTTTAGCCAAGATGTTGGATCAATTGATTGAATCATCATAAGGATGGTGTATGTGAGACCCTTCCTAAGCCACAAACTCAAATCCAATGGTTTTTAATGGGCAAGAAACCACTGTTTCAGGCACGGTGGCGCGTGCTCCAGTCTGGAGGCCTAAGGGCCAATATTTGTTCCTACTCTCTGGGAATAGTGCGGTTCAGAGGACAGGGCCCCGGAGAGCACGCCCTGAAGGCTGGGCTGTAGCCGGTTCTATTACTGGATACTTGGGCAAGTCACTTTTCCGGTGTGAATCATTTCCTTTTCTGAAAAATTATGGGTTTTGACTAGTTCATCTCCAAGTTTCTTTCCAACAAAGGGTTCTGAATCTCTATTTCTAGAAGGTGAAAATTTACCCTGAGATACTTCAAGTCACAGATGGTTTTTAGATAGAAGATTAGAATAATAAATAAAACCTCTACCTGGGAAATGTAAGCATTTCCCCAGATTATAAGTCATTATCATTTCAAAGTAAACTTGCTGCAGAATAATTTTTTTTTAGAAGTACAAATTATTGCCTGTGAACTGAAAGAGAGGAGAATGTCCTTAAGCCCAATCTGGTCAAGTTTTCCATCAGATTCAACTCTTGGGAAGACGTTAAACACTGTGAAAGAAGAGAGAGGAGGTGAGTTTCTGGACCACAGAGCCAGTGGCAACCAGGAGTTGCCAGCTTTATATGCAGATGAGGTCCAAGCCACAGGGCCTGGCAGCAGAGTCAGTTCAACCTTGGACTTGCCGCCATTTAACACGGTCTCCAAGTGCTGAGGTCTGTTCCTGGAACAGAAATCTCTCTGTTCTGCCTAAAATGCTCTTATAAATGGTTTCAAAGTTGCTCAGTGTTTTGCTAATATTTTAGGGAACTATGGAAAAACTTGCACACCACAGAGAGAAATCATGGCAAGAGAGGAGCTGGGCTGCCCGGGTAACCGGCCCCGCTTGAACAGGCATTGCTATCAGAAATTCTCCTGCCGAGAGCCAGTGCTGGGAGGCGTTCCCAACGCCCCCATGTTCCACAGGGACAGGCTGGCAAAAGGGGCTGTGTTGGTGGCGACAAGGGCAGCTGAGGACACAAGGTCATGCCTCGGCAGTGTCAGAGGTCTTCTGTGATGGCCACTGCCCTTGGGACTATCTAATTAGGTGTTGGATCAACGGATCAAATATTAAGCTTCAGGCTTTCAAAATGTCCATTAAAGGTTAAATGTGTATGCAGACCTTGATTTTAATGGCCTTAACAGAGCTCATCAAACTCCAAGGTTCTTGTGATGATGGTAAGAAGGACCCAATTCCTATGTTCCCATTATTTGCACTACCCAACACCTTCACGGCCTTAGGTCCTCTTTGTTACTTATTGACAATGACAACGGCACACATCAGACATTTCTGCAAATGCTTCTACTGTGTATGTGAATGCAAGTCTCTACAGGATCAACAGGACATGTGTTGTCACAACAATAAACAAGGAAAACAGAGTTCAAAAGACTCTTATTTCCTTTTATCCTTTTCTCATCTTCACCTTTATAACCTGAAGGGCACAGTCTCCAACGGAAGGTGGTTTATACATGGTAGGTTTTTTTGCCACTGTTGATAAATGCTCTAAATAACCTTAAATTAGATACCACATCCTTTGGACTATAAAGCATGTACCTATTTTCTCCGTGTTTTTTGAACATTATCAATGTTCAAACACATCTGAATTAGACACAGGGGCTTGATAATGAAGGACGTGTGTTGTTTAGTGAAGGTTGTGCATGGAAACACTGACAGGCTCTGCTGCTGACACGTGTCACACATGCTTGCTCACAGCTGTATCCTCTGCACACGGGCCTGGGACCTCGCAGGGGCTCAATGCCTGTGTGCACACGACAGCCAAGTAAGTAGGCTACGTCAGCACAAACATAAGCGGAAAGGAATTTTTACTGGGGAAAACTGAGATAATGCTGATTAAATTTGGAAAAGGGACACGGATGGTTGTAAAGTTGACTCTTGATGTTTAAAAAGTGGGCTGGAAATGTTTTATGTGTATTATAAGACAAGTGTATTATTCCAATGAAAGGCAACCTCTTCCTTTCCGCAGCATTTGAGAAGTCCTAAGAAACGCCATAAGCAGGTCCTTTACTCCTAGACTCAAGAGCCTCCTTGAATAACAATCGTTCACATTTGAAGAAGAACATGTATTGAAGAGGTTGCTAATTAATCTAGCATCACATTACACAGTGGAAAATAAGATTTTCCCCTTTAAAATAGCAATTTGCCCCTTTACAAACAGAGAAGAGAGAGCCTCTGTCCTTACCGTGAGTGACAGAGCCATGCAGACGAAGGTGAACTTCTTGATGTGGGCTGCCGTGACTGTGTTGCTCGTGCTCACCAGTTTGTTGCTGGGGTTATTCTGGGAAAGAAAACCACAGTCATGAATGGGTCCGGCTTATCCTTGGCTGAATCCCCGGGGGATCCTGAAGAGCATCTCGCTTTTGTTTTATCTGATATGTCTGAAGTAGAGGTTTCAAGTGACGGCGTGCCAGGCGGCTGTCTCACTGAGTGTCTCTCAGGCAGCTGTCAGGTCCCTGCACAGGATCATTAACCAGAGTGAATTCTCGACTCAATGCCCTGCAGTGTCGCCCAACTCCGTTGCCTCCCCTTGGCCTGGGCAGCCCACCTCACCCAGTCCTGGGGCTTCGGCTCTGAAGCCTGCTCCTGCCCCCTGTGCCCTGCTCCTGGTCCCGGGAGACCCTGTGCCTGGCCACCATGGGCGTCTCCCTAAATGCCATGGCCCGGCTTGGTGGCCTCCAGGGCTCCTCTCCTCCCCACCAAATGGACTATAGAGTCCACTGGGCATTCAAGGTCTCGTGCAATCTGACACAGAATCACTTTCCAGCTGTGACTTCTCCACTTCTATCCCAAATGGAGCTTCCTGCTCTTCCCCCGACACACCCGGTGCCTTTGTTCCTCCTGCCATTGAATCCTGATTTTCAAAAACATCCCTGTTTCTAAGGCCCATCATCTGTTCCCTAAAGCCTCTCTGACCTTTGACCTCTAAGCTGGGCCCCACTCCTGGAAAGCCTGATGCCCCTGGCGCTCTCTGAGGGCAGGCATCATGTCCTGTCACACGTCCAGCCCTGGTGACGCTGTGCTCACTGAGATAATGCCCTGTGTGTCTCCCCGGAAGCACTTAGCACAACGTCTGAGTAGAACAGATGCCCCAAGCATCTGCTGCACTGGATTTCAAGCAGGACCACTGAGGGCTCAGATGTCCCCTGGCTCTGCAGTCACAGGGGTCTCCTGAAGCTCTCCAGCTGCACTGCTAAGTGTGCTCCTCGCCCCCCACAAAATGAGGGCCTGGCCCCCAGACCACGAAAACTGGCAGAGAAAACTAACCCTGGCCTCATTATGGATCCAATTAGTCCCAGAGCCAACTCACAAAAACAAATTCTGAACATCTGGCTCTGCATCCAGCCCCGTGAAACACACACCCACAGCGATTACAGGATCCACTTGGAAGGCAGCTTGTGATTTTCCTTCACTGGGAGGCTAAGGTCATTTCTCAAATCCCTTCCACCACCGGCACCAACCTCTGAATGACTGTACGTTTTCTTAATTCAAGTCTCTAAAACATATCTGCTTTCTAGACTGCTCTATGACAAAGTACAAGTCCCAGCGGCTGGAGACATCCATCTCCATTCACCCTGGATCTGTTAGAGGACTGCTTTCGGTAAGAGCGGTGCCCTGCTGTGTACGATGAGGAGGCCTATGTTGGAAAGAATTGGGGAACCTCAGCAAAACACACATACTGCCATAGCGACAGCAATGTACCACAGCGCCCTCAGGGGCACTGTGATGTGCAAAATGGCACATATTCACACAAAGATCATTTAAATAAACCAGCATGTATCATTAGATCAGCACTGGAGTTTCATTTTGTTTGCCCAATTGGCTCAGAAGCATCCTTTTTTGCAGATAACTGAACCTTAGAATCTGCACTAGTGGAAACCTCTCTCAGTGCATACTTGACTAGAACTCCCAGAAGGTATGCAAGAAATTTTAAATCTCTGATTCTGGAACCAACAAAGAGGCTAAGGATTTCAACTGTCAATGCAGCAAATTCTGAAGTCCACATGGAGGTGTCTAAGATTTTGGTGAATAGATGGCATTCACATACAAGGCTTGGTGTAGCTCGCTGGAATGCTTGGAAACAATGGGTGAGGTTTTAAAAGGATTCAGAGTAAGAAGTTCTGGCTAGAGGTACTCTCGTTAAAGGAATTTTTTTTTTTATAGCTCCTAGCCTCTGTGATCATGAATAAAACAATGTTTTTCTTGGATGCTCTCACTGAAACCATACAGTATTGTATTGTTAAATTTTATGATTTCAAGGTGGCCAAAAATAATCTCAGATGAGACCTAGGCAGCCAGGAGGTTCTAACATTTCAGCACTTGCCCTTCTCATCAGTTTCATTAGATGATCATCTTATTCATCAGGAGCTAGAACTGAAATTTAGCAAGGCGACATATTCATGGTGGGTTTCTAGGATTTCCTTCTATATACACGTGCCTTGAAATGCAAACAATGATTTCTATCTATAGACTGAATTAAATCCACTCAAACACAGTGTTTGTTCTCTCTAGCAAGTGACTCATGCCTTCTGAGTTCACTCTCTAAGGACTATGGAGCAGGAACCAAAAGTATTTCTTAGGAGACACTCTGTAACCTGATGCTGCAACTAAATATTCCCAGTAGGTGGTGGGTCCTAACTCACAGTCCAGTAGGTGATGGGTTCTAACTCAGTCTAGTAGGAGATGGGTCATAACTCACAGCCCAGTAGGAGATGGGTCCTAACAGTCCAGTAGGAGATGGGTCCTAACTCACAGTCCAGTAGGTGATGGGTTCTAACTCCGTCTAGTAGGTGATGGGTCCTCACAGTCCAG